>VZTO01003742.1:0-30207 GCA_013400615.1 Syrrhaptes paradoxus
TGTTTTCACATGAGGAGCCAGATAGACTTTAATGAAACTACACCCATACAGTTACTGAAAATTGACCTTTGTATCTTCCATATAGCCTATAAAAATACTAAGGAAAGAGAAAGGAAGCATATTATCGTACTCATTAAAAAAAACAAAGGAGGACTTATTCTAAGGGAGAAAATTATTTTCTCTAAGCGTATGTAAGACAGCTCTAGTAAAGGAAAAATATCTGAAACAGAGAGTGACCACTGGAATAGAAGAGGTGTCGATCAGAAATAGAAGATAAAGTACAGAACATGTGACGATCCACTCAACACACTTCCCTGCATACAGCTGACCTGCTGACTGCTATACTACATCAGTATGGAATTTTCTCTCTTCAGGTTGCATCATCATATGTTTCTCCCTGTTCCTGTGCTTAAGAGTCAAATTCCATCAAAAGAGACTGACCAAATTTGCATTAAAAGCCCTTCATAGAAGATGTATTTTCCAAGTTCCGTTCATGTTTAGGTGAACTCTCTTCATCAAAGCTTCACAGCATGGATACTGCATACCAAGTGACCAGTTTAGAGAGGCTAATACTGCTTTGGAGATGAACTCTGAGCTTTTCAGTTAGCATGCGACATCTATGGTTCTCTAGTTACACATCTGTAAGAGACAAAAAGTAACAGTAATATTCCCTGCTTCAAAAGAAAGTTGCAATTAAACATTCTGATATTAGGATAGGCTAGCACTAGAGCCACTGTTAACCTATATTATACATCTATTGCACATGACAGTTTTTTAAAGAAACATCTTTTGCTTACATACTTGCTACATCTTCATAAACATCTAACTTAGTTCTTCATTTAACCAACTTACTAGCAGAAGCATTCCTAAAAAAGTAATACTTCTACAAGCCATAGGTACTGTTAAAAAACACACGGGAAGTAAAGAAGGCAAGCAAAGATCCTGAAGACCTGAGCCAAGACTGCCAGAGGTTGACATTTTGTACATTTAATTGAAAGCCAAGTTTCAAGAACGCTTCAAGACAGTCTGAGTCTGCAGTGCCACTGAAAGAGGTAATTCTGCCCCTTAGCCATCAGGCTTGTTTCCATTCCTGTCTCACTCAATCTTGTCCTGGAACAAGTGTTTCCCCAATGCGGTGAAACCCAACAGACTTAACTGGCTGAAACGAGCACAGAACTGAAGGTGGTGGAGGGTTGAAGGAGAAAAAGTAGACATTAGCTTTAACTACAGAGATTCCCAATTCACTTTACCTCACAGATCTCCCCCTCTGTAAGAGAAGGGTGTGAAGACAGGAACAAACTGGAAGGCAGGAAACACTAATTTAAACCCACTGACAGTGAATGTGCCATTGCAGTCATACTAAGGACATACTGTGCTACCTTTGTAAGACTTGCCTTCCGATTTCTTACAAAACACACATTTGTATCCCTATTCCCTGCTTTGTATTACAACCAAGATAGAGAAAAACATGTCTGTATGCAGAAGTTGAAGTAAATTCCCAGTTTTGCTAACAACGGTAGGTATAAGTGTTTTTTAAAATTAAGTATACCAGTCCTTGCTTTTTAATTGAATCCAGTGATTGCTGTCCAGTTTCTAAAGAGAAAATAAAGTATTTCTGTAACTGGATTCAGATACAAGTGGGAAGAAGCTGTTCTTCTCTCCCTTCACTCATTACAGTTCTTGTAAGCTGTTTTTCAAACCAACCTTTCCTGCCTTACAACATTCACCAGACAAGTCTACATTTAGGTTTTTGGAGCTGTTTTTGAGGTAAGCTCAAAGAGCGTGGGAGGGAACAGATAATATTTACTGCACAATTTTAAGATAAGAATCAAAATCAGTCATCTCTAGAGCCAGGAAGTATACGAGGGTGTTTAAATGCAACTGAAACCTTCTTCAGCCAATTCTATAAAGAAAATTCTCCTTCCAGTATAGATCAACCATAGATAGTCTCAATCCTAAAACGTGGGAGGTTTTAAAAACTTAATGGTTTTAAATAGCTGGAGAAGGGTTAGAATGGCAGTAACGACTACAGTTATGACCTCTCTGCTGTTATAAGCATATTTACATGCACAGAAGATTTTTAGGTTAATGTTTCTTGTCAGTTGTGTTTTTATCTCCTCCTTCACTGGAAAGCTAAAGCAACCTGACTTTCTTGCCTTTACTTTGAGTAGTGGATGTATATAGACAAAATGTTACAAAATTTGAGTTCCCAAAACCACATCTGATAAATTGAATCTTCTTTTCTAAAGCGTGCCAGATTGGTAGTTCAGCTTGGTAAGGTTTCAGTCTGATCAACATGAGTCTGCAGTGAAACTTGTTGTTGCCTTAAATTGACAAATCCTGATCAGGAGCTTCTGGGAATGCCATTACAAACCCTTCCAGTATCAGGATGTTTTTAATTCAAAAAGAAAAAATAAAGAAGTTTATATATTAGAGCACAGTCTTTTATCCTCTGCTGTGAGGCCAAGACAAATACATGAATAATTCTTAGAGGAAAAATTAATATCAGGAATTAACTCCACATGATTTTAAATTGCATCTACTTTGTATCATGGGATAGAACAGACAAAACTCCCATCACAAACTCCCTTGGGTTTTGGATTACATCCATGGGGAGAAGCTTCACTAACTGTAGTGGATTTTGGATTAGTTGAACAGATTTTAAGCCATATCTTTCTTATCAAATCTAATTTATATTTCTCAGTGCAAGAAGAGCCCCAGGAAGAGGCAGAGTATATGTGCTCTCCCCTTGAATTTTGCAAATGCTAGAGGAACAGAGTCCAGGTACATAAAAATGCATTGCCTTGAGTATACCTTTTTTCTGCACATTCATGAGAAAGCAACACTGCAATTTCTAGTTTCACCAGTTAATGATAGTTTTGATTGGATAGATGCTTACAACTTCTACCGGGCTATTCTTCCTCATTACTTTAGGAGTATTAGTATTAGATAACAAAACATTCAGAATGCCATACAGTTTCTCTGTCAGCACAAACAGCAAGAGGCACAGTATAAAGTACAAGACTGAAGAACGAGGGCAGAATTACAGAGGTGAAATCACCACAAAATTACTGAGTACATCTTCCTGCAGCAAATACGTCCTACAGGTATACAAGACAGATGAGTCTCATCAATCTAATCTTAAAGGCAAGTTTTAAAGACTTCTTACAATGGAAAGTCTACAGCCCTTGGGAGCTTCTATGGCCTTCACACTATAATTTAAGCTCCATACTAGCTCCATCCACCATGAACAGATAACAGATTACTCCCTTTCTTCTTGAAACAGCATTCTGTATATTTTAAGATTTATTACATCTCATCTTCTTTCTATTTTTAGGCTAAACACCTCTAGCTCCTCTTTACTATCTTCTTTCTCAGCAATGTTTTCTGGACCTGCTGTTTTTCTTCTGAGGGCTGTCTCCATTGGCACCACAGCTGTCTGAAAACTAAAACAGTTTTCTAACAGAGACCTCACCAGTGCTGAACAACGCAGCGAGATTATTTCATAAGTGTTACAGGCATGTTAATGTGGTGTTAGCTGTCATCTTAGCTTTATACTAATGACTCACTATGAGTTGTGATTTTCTACAAATCCTAAATCCCTTTTCACAGAAACGCCACTTAGCCAGGTGTTCCCATGTCGTATTTATGCGGCGGATTCATCCTGCTGATGTCTTGTGCCTGTTGAACTCCCTTTCCTAAGATCATTTTGAATTTTGTACCTGTCTCCCCATTCTCTTGTGTTCCTTCTCACTCTGGCAGGGCTGGCAGATTCAGAAAGCACTCTGCATTCCACTGTCCAAGTCATTAATAAAAATACTGATTAATATGAGACATGGGATATTGATGAGCCCTCCTTGATATATTACTATATTCTGACATTTGGCCAATTATGCATACTCCTTGAATTTTTTTCTGACCAATTTTATATCCACCAGGCATTAGACTCTTCTAAACCACTTCTCCTCACCTGACTTAAAAGAACGTTACACAAATACAGTGCAAGAAACATTAGTCAAGTCAAGGTATGTAATATCTACTGCTTCTCTCCTAGCCACCCGACCTGTAATGTTGCCTTACAAGGAAGCTAAATGGGTTTGTCATGATCTGCCCTTGAGAGATCTGTTTAATCGGTAACTGATCTTCCTAACTGGCAGGGACTTATGAGATGTCTGTCCAATTATTCCTTGCTATATTTAAGCCAAACAGACTGGTCTTTAATTACCCAGCTCATCCTTTCCCTACCCCCTCCTGAGCTACTATATTTGCTTTTCCCCAGATACCACTTTCTTCCCTATGCAGACAATTCTTTAAATGCCCTAGGATTAATCTCATCAGCTCCAGCTTCCCTGAAAACATTTGAGAACGACACTTAGAGCTAGAAATCTTCTGCACCAATTTCATCATTAACACAAGTCCCTCAGTATGTTTTCAAAATACATAAACCCTAAAAGGAAACACAATATGATAGTTATTTGGCTTAAGAAAATTTTCTTCCTATTCAGCAGACATTAAGATCAAGAGAAGCAGTGATTTCTACCAATAAAAATAATTTACAATTTTGAAGCAATTGAGAGCATAACTGTGCACCAGGATCTCAGGTGCCACTGCCGGCTCATGTTCAAATTGGCATCCACTAGGACATCCAGGGCCTTTCTGTAAAGCTACTGCAGACAGGACTGAACAACAGCTAAAAACTATTGAGACACTTGAATAAAGTTCTGTTTTCACAGACTACTTTCTCTGTTAACTTGCTGGTAATTAATTACTTCTTATAAGCTTAATTACAACTAGTTTAATAAATTTTGTGCAAGCCTGTAAACGAAGCTCAGCCAATATGAGGTAATGGGCAGTTGAAACTAAACATTTCTACTCAGCCACATTCATATGTGGCATGCTCACCACGTTCAATACTACAGCATGGGGTTCCAGAGGAGCCTCGAAAATGAACTGTGGAATTGGTACCCGTAACAATCTATAAATCTGTACCTGTTCAGACTGATGGAGCAAACAATATTCTTACAACAGACTTCTTAAAGAAACTTGTAGCAGCTATGTGATCAGTTCACGAGCCTGTCCTCAAATCAAAAACAAAAAGGTGGGCTCAATTAAGGTGATGTTTCACCTCAGATTACCAGGTCACACTGATTAAATAAACAAAGGATATCTAAAGAAAATAAACTACATCAAATACCTTCTTTTTATAAGAGGAGAGAAAGGGATGGGCATCTGTTAGGAAACAATTTGGGGTTTACAGTGAAAACTACTCTCTGTGGAAGCACATTTCCATCAACTTCTCACTGTCTGAGATCCAACTCTAACACTCCAGAATTCCCTATCCACCTGAATGCTGAAAGGCAAATGCAGCAGCAAGAGACAAATAACACCTAAAGGAAGGAAACAATACTTGAAAGGGCAAGGATAGTTTTCCTGATGTACTTGAACAGTAATCAGCAGCAGATTGTCCCTGCATTTCTGAAGGTCCCCTGGCAGATGTCTCCTTCTCACACAGCTCGCAGACCGTACGTCTGATTCCATACATTACCTATTCAAGGTATAATTCAGTGAAGACTTCAGGCTTATCAATTCCTACTGAGGCGCCAGTCTGTCTCTCACATACCTGACAGCTCACGTTCCAGTGTCTTCCTTCACTGGTTACACCCTTCTCTATTCACTCTTCCACTTCCCCGAGTTGCTCTGGCCTATGAAACTAATAACTCACACTATTTATTACTGTTTACTACTTTGCCTTGATCTCTTTATTAGACACCAAAACACGACTCTCCCAATGGCTCTGTTTGAGTCCACATGCACCATTTTAACTTTCCCTTTGGACACGTTCAATATGTTTTAAAATCATGTTACAAAACAGATCTTTCAGTGTAACCTACATAATTACTTTCTGGTACAGAAACACAGTCTTCCTCAAATCCACACATATCCTTAATCAATTCAGTGAAACAGAATGAATCTCAGGTTGCGAACTGCAGTCACAGTTCTTTGTTAATCCCCAGTGTAAACTTGTACATAGGCAGCCTGTCCAGTAAAACGTGTGTTGCTCCAACAAGTCTTTCTCAACCCTAAGACAGCTACAAGCTGTTGCTTGAAAAAGCACACGGTAAAAATTGAGTGTCTGCAGATTAGTTTCCATTTATCAAATCAGTTTTCTTCCCCTAGAACATACACAGTTAAATCTTGAGGAATGGTTCCATTTATGGTACTGTAACAACATCCCTTTCTGACCTCTGTGGTGTGATACTTTAAGTCAATGTTCCAGCATCATGTTTCAATATTCAAACTCACACTTTTCCCAGTAATCAATAAATCAACAGATTACTAATACATTTTTGATGTTGAGCAAACATTAATGCCTCTATTACAATGAAACCAAATACTTGGCTATTTGTTTAAGAGCCTACTCATTAGTGCTGAAGGCAATGCAGGCCCGTACCAGAGAGAGATGATCACAAAGAAAGCTGGAGTGCAGGAAGACAACATACATGGCACATCTTGAGCTTTATGCATTCCCCCATAGCCTGTTCCAAAGGCACTCATTGTATTCTAAGTCAACATTGGGCTGCAACAGTTCAGAACACGGCCTCTGACCACTGCTAGCAGGGCTGCTGAAGCACAGGGGGTCTGCCAGGGCAGCTGGACCAGCCTAAGTTTTTTCCTGTGAAGAACTGCATTGCTCCAATGGTTTCTTCAGACAAAAAAAGAAAAAAAAAAAACCACATATTGCACTTAAGGATTGCATTAAAGCTGCTTGCTGATGTCACTCTGCTCGCCAGAACTAAGTTCTTAGGAATATAAACAGCTGGTAGTGTTTGNAAAAAAAAGCCACATATTGCACTTAAGGATTGCATTAAAGCTGCTTGCTGATGTCACTCTGCTCGCCAGAACTAAGTTCTTAGGAATATAAACAGCTGGTAGTGTTTGCAATTATAAAACTTACTAACAAAACCCAGCAACTGAGTCTTTAGATAGTAAACTTCTTTTTCACAGATCATCACTCCATTTTGTTTTGAGTCTTGGCACATTTCCTCAAATTCACCTTTGCTGACAAGTTATTATAACTATTTAGTAGCAGAAGTTTTTCAAACTGTAGATTTCTAACTGTCTTCTTGTTCACACCCTGTGAGAACATTCTAAGGTTATTTTTCAATTGCTAAGATCTACTGTTTCATGTGTCTCATCACCACAGCCTTAAAATGTCAGACAGACTTCATGAGTCCCTTTGGAACTTGGTTTGTCTTTTATCATCAAAAGCACATGCTGCTTTATATATGTATGCATAAAATTTTTCATTTTTCCCCCTGAAAGTTTGTAATTGTCAAAACTGCAAATTCAGAAGTGGCTTGCAAAACAGTATCATTATCTTATTTTTAAAACTACAGCAAGGATTTCATAGAGCACCACACATACAAATAGGTAGGATGAATGCAATCCAGTTACACTGATAAATTAAGGTAATTCAGAACCTGAGCCTTCTGCTCATCTTGCTTGAAAATTCATCTGCACATGTCTCTTCATGCATGTACCTTTGTGCTGGTTTGTACTGGGGTATGCAGCACAGTTCGTACGGCAGAAAAACCTTGCTTTGTGCTAAAAGTCACAGACAAAAACAGAGAAAAAATAGGTTTTCTGGTATATCTATACATCTAAGTTCAATTTAGTGTACAGAAATTCACATTAGTGTAAAGCAAACCAGTTCATGCAGGAGAGCAGTCTAGCTGTAGCAAGACTGTAACGAAGGATAAATTCGCTCATCGACTTCTGGACTGCTGCATTAAAAAAAATCACTTCGGGTACCCAGCTAACTTCTTGTTGAAGAATGGTTCTGCTTCTTTGAAAATAACTTGGATACACAGAGAAGGAGAATGAGAACTAGGGGAAGAACAGAGAAAACCATTTGTGGCGTTGGCATATCCAAATTGCCTCCAGGAGAAATTCAGGGGAAGTAGAGAGTGGTGTCAGCTACTCCACAACATGGCAAAATTATACCAGCTTTAAGACAGAAGTTTGTCTGACTTTCATAGGGTCAGAGAAGTGCTGACAAGTAAACCACCTTTGTTATGCAGCTTTGGATTGTTTGTTTAGGGTTTTTTTAAGAGTAGAAAGACATCGAAGCAGTCATATGAGAGATGCACAGGAACAAGGTAAGTCAGTGTAATAATCAGGCTACCACTGAGGTCAATAAGATCAGCCACTGAGATCTTAGATCAAGATCATGGTGTTACAAGGTCAAAAGGAATGAGTCCAAGGATTTTGGGACTACAAAAAGATAAGGAGAGCATTGGCCATAAGAGTAGATATCTATCCATCTGGCATCAAGTTGTATCACTCCCTGAGCACTACCCAAATTCAATGCTTCATTCCTCTGTTTGGCTCACCAGGCAAGCTGAACTTTTGACACACTGGTTTGGTTTACAATTTCCGAGTCTTAAAAGCCTTACCCCTTCTTGTGTGGGCTACCCCAATGTAAGAGTAACAACTGCCAACTTGTATATACTAACTTGCCAGCAACTTGGGAGATCTTTACCCAATAAAGTAAGTAAATCTAATGTGCAGAAGACACCCTATTCTGCACTACATTTCTCTCCCCTTCTGCAGAGATCTGCAAATGAAATACCATTTCAGGCTGATATTACATATAATATTAAGCGGTAGGATGCCAGGTCCAGCTGGAATAAACCGTAACCATCTAGCCCATATAACCATGAGTGTTCTCTTAGATGGAAAGGAGGGAGTGTGAAAGAAACACATTTATCCTATAACAGAACTAGCAACTCTGAAAAGTATCAGAAAAGGATAACTGAGAAACAACACCTTTAGATGTGTTTTCTTCAATTTTTATAACTTGATTTCTCTCCCTGTTAAAGCTCCTTAGTCACTTCTCCAGGAATAGAGGTGTTAAGCCTGTTTCAGGTTCTGGAATATGATTTTAATTCCTAAACTTGTTGCAGAGTCTGACAGATTCAGTTTGCTCTGCTTTTAAAACAAAACAAACACAACACAGCACAACACACAACAACAGTAATGCTTGTACAGATATTTGCTAAATATGTCATTAGAAGTTGTATAGCATAAATGTATGTCTAACACAAATGTTGTACTGAAGGAAACTATACAGTTAAGTCAAACACTTAAAAGGTAGAAAGGAACTCCACTAAAGATACTGTCAAATGCTCAGAAAAATATGGGAATTGGGATCAGTTTTGCAATCTTATTCTGATCCTGTATCTATTTACTTTACAGATCTTTTACAGAATTTATTGCTTCTAGCTGCCCATTAGCCACACATCAGATCCCATCACTTCAATCTACAAGAAAAATAATTGGTCCAGATTCACTCCTCTAATGCTACGTACATACAAAATAATAGTGCACAATCAGGGAGAAGGGTGACAGAGTGGAGTGGAAAGGAGAGAGAGAAGAGGCGAAAGGAGGACCTGCTGCAAGAGCGATTTAAGCTCTTATTTCTGGTCGTGTTCCTATCCGCAACTTTGTTTTGTCATTTCTCCATCCTAGACTCCAAATCCCAGTCCCATTTTCTTTACCAAGTTCCTCTGTCCAAAACAGAGGGTTCCACAGCCCTTTGTCCCTTCCTGATTCCTATCATACTACTCCCATTCCAAGTCAGACACTTCTTGTCCAGCCAGTCTTATGGCTCCTCATCATCAACTGTCCCACAGTTTCGCTCCTCATCCATTCAGATGGTGCAACCTTGCCTTTGGCACACAAATAGGGACATTTACCTTGCAAGAAATCATCACCTTTTTACCATTATCACTTACAGAACTCCGCAAGGAGAGGATACATTCTCAGTATCAACACAGCTTCAAACTCCTCGCTCCGCTTTGGAAAAGGATGTATCTCCTTCTCTATAATTGCACATCTTAGGAAACAACACAAAGATGATGGGGTTGCCTGTAGAGGAATGACCCACACCACACAACACTTTTCAGATCAAGATCCCAGAGTCTAAGCAGACAGATGTGCTATGCAAGTACTACTTAAATACAGTAAGCAACACACAGCCTACAGTTCTCTGTAATTCTTCTGCAAATACCTGCAAGTACATTCAACCGCTATTTCTCTTCCTCTTCAGGAAAAGAACAGTCTTGGAGCAGTCACTGAAATAGTTTAGTCCAGTGTCAGGTTCGAACTGACAGCAGCATTAGAAGACAAAAACCTGAAATGCTTTCATATCCACATATTCAGTTTTAAATCCCTATCACAGATACCACCATCCCCTTTCCCTTCTGAGCAATATTAGAAAACTGTCCATCAGCCACCATCTATTCTGACTCAGAGCAACATAGCTGAAAGATGGTTGCTCAGTGTCCTATTTTAGACAGCACTCAGCAAACCTAGAGGAAGGAAAATCTTCTGCAGTTTTGGTGAGACTGCAGTTCACAAAGCTAGAGTGGCACCAAGTGGTGAGCGGCTGAATTTGGGTCTTATTATGTGTATTTTTTCTGTCACACTACAAGCCACACTTGACATATTGCGAGTTAAAATAAAATGGCTCAGCAGCGCACTTTTACTGGGGAGTCCAGATTTATTAGAAATCCTACTTAATTCACACACATGCACAAACTAACAAGGGGTAGAGCTCCACAAAGTACTCTTAAGTGAGTGAAGTACAGAATTACTAAGCTGACAAAAAGCATATCAATGTCAGTAATGAGCAGGAAGTGAACAAAGGTATCCTAATTTTCCTGATTGGATACAACCACAATTTCGCTTTATCAGAGCGTTTGACTTTTAACATTCCAGGCTACCCAATCCTCCACACTAGATCCATTACACCTCCTACTACCTTCTAAAGGGAGTACCTTTGTAGTTCTTTGTCTCCTTTCTAGCATCTGCAACATGTACTACCACCCCCCGTCTCAAAAAGTCTTGCAAGCTGTCGCTTCTCTTAGCAGCTCAGAAGCAAACAAACAAACAAAAAGCCCCCAGAGAAACCCAAACCAAAAAAACAAACCACACCAAGAACACTGTGTACCTTCACAGACCATGTCAGGAAAAGGATTTTCCCCTGGGGTTAGTCGTAATAACCATACAGTCATACACTTCATCCCCCTCCTTCTCCCCACAGTATGCTAGCCTTCTAATGAAACCTAGAGGAACAGAAGAGGAAGACAGATGAGTCTTTCTGTGAACAACAGTTTAAAAACAAAACAAAGCAAAACACACCACATATGCCCTCATTCCCCTGCTGCAATTTGAACTTAAAAAAAAACCTCAAAAAAACAAAAACCGACCTAGAAACAAAAAAACCCAAACCCTATAGCTATTTCAAGGGCATCAGTGTATTATTTCTACAGAAAATGAGAGTTTTCATCATGCATTTGTACTGGCTAACACCTAATAGGAGCTATTATTTACCCAGGGAGCTGACAAAAGCACTCATTCACATGGAACCAAGTATTAGAAGTTAAACATTTGTTGGCTACTGTGGCCAAGTTTTTCAAGTACTGAAAAACAATTTCACCTTTTGCTTGGTACAACTGATACATTGAGAACAGAAAAGTCATTGTCACAGGAGGAGTAACTAAAAGCAAAAATGACTGAATATCCTCACAAATCTGAAAGAAAAATAACTGATTCCTCTCATTATCAGATCCTTTAAAAGAGATGAATAAGAGATGTCTTGGGAGGTACGTATAATCAAATAGCCATAGACAAGGTCAGTTACATAGTTTACAAATTATTTCAATATTTACAGCAAAAGGTCAGTTACACAGTTTACAAATTATTTCAATATTTCAAGTTCTGGAGAAGCGAGGAACTGAAAAATGGTGCCTTATTAAAGCAGGTCTTTGATGTACACAATGCATCATGGTAATGATGGGCGGGTTTATAATACACCAGTGATGTAAAGATGACAGCCCAAGACTGCAGCTGGGGTGAGACTTCACCCAAGCAATTTGAAAAACAGAGAGACTCAGAGGTTCAAGCAGCCGTAAGAGTCCCCAAAGCTTTTGACCCGTTGCATAGGCTGCCAGTAACATGATCATGTCCCAGCATAATCGGTCTTTCAGCTTTCGGGTAGCAAAGCTCACCCTTCACTTCAAACATCAGATGATGCAAAATCTGAGCTATGAAAATTTTTACTACACAAAACCACTAAACGTCTCATAATTTTCTTTAATTTAAATTCAACGTCAGGTGGTTACACTCTGCGTATGAATGTCATGATTGAGAATTCATCCTTTGTCCATAAGCTCTACTTTCTTTCCTGTTTTTAACGGATGGTAACAATGTTGATCTACACATTAACAGCAACTGATTTCCAATTCCAAAACAAGTCAAATGATTTTTGTATCATTTCCCACTGAGAGGTAATTAATGGATATTTGCAGGTTTCTTGGAGATCCTCCAATAAGGGGGATTTTTGTTTGGTTTGGGTTTTGTTTTTTTCTGGTTTTGTTTCTTTGTTTGTTTGGATTTTTTTTTAAGTGCTGCGCAACATTTACAGACTGTATTTCACAAATTGTTACACAGTTTACTTTTTGGGGATTTCTCATACCTCATATCATTCTCTCATGCTTAAACCCAAAATTTAGTCATTCACTAAGACTAGTCGCATCTGACACACCACCACCTTCACCTTCTGTCCCAGACCAAACAGCTTCCTCTGCCCAAACTCAAAACTTGCTCAGAGCTAGAGGATGCAGACTGTGGAAGTGGTACTGACGCCCATTGCTTCATCACTTCCCTGTCTCCACCAACTCCAGCCTTTTGTCTGATTTCACTACTGACAAGAGTTTTATGCTTAGATTATAAAAGATGTGAGAACAAACGATGAGCTTCAGGTAGTGTATATGTAGCAAGCACAACAGGGTCCCAATCTAAGGAGCTATGCTTCCTACTAATTGCTATTTATTATGTGAACTTTGAAAGTAACAAGGTAATAAGACTGTGTTGTCTGCAAAGATACAGATGCCCTAGTTGCTTCTATTTTGGTCATTATAAACAATGAGGGGAAAAAAACACAGAAAAATATCCCAGTGTTCAGTAAGGTTACTGTACAGTCATTTTATGAACTGTACAAGGACAGCTATGCTTCCTTGGAGACACGGAAACTCATACAGTATTTTACAATAGCATTCATCTCCTTGGAGATATGGCCATTGGTGGGCAAGCGTTTGAGAATAAAAAGCATTACCTACCAATTTACTGTAAATGAGAAGTTGCATGTTGTGCTTTATTTTTAATTCTCTCATAAATGAATGTTTATCCTTCATCAGTGGATATGGATGAATGGCAGACTAACATACCAACTGCTTTCTTAAAAGAAGAATTACCTGAAATCAGATCTTTTTTGTTGGATGAAACTTAAATTAGAGAGTGAATATCTAACCATGTAATGAGAAAAATCCATAGATAAGCTACCAAAGACTACAGTTAGCAGAACTAATTGTCTTTATCACTCCCTCTTTAACTTGAGCTTCTAATAGAATGCTTTGTCTCAATATCAAAACATAGTGTTATTAATATCCTCTGATGCAGATTTATTGATAATTAGGCTTTAATGATAACAAAGTGCTGGCATTTGGATTGCTTAGCAGCTAAAACTTGTGTTGGCTCAAGAGACCCCAAGTCCAGTTCACCCTTTTGCACTAAGGCAGAAAAGTCTACTGAAAATAGCTCAGTGAGTTCAGGAGCATTTTCGACTGCAGGTGGTAATATTTACTCCAGAAACCGTAATTCTCATAAAGACTGACACATACTTCATAGTCTTTGATAATGACTCTCTTCCAAGTCAGGCATATTCATTTTGACATATTTTTGTCTACCTATTATGTTCCTCAATTCATATTTTATGGTTCTCCTCAAAGTTCAGAGCACACATTGTGACATCTCCACAGAGGAAACGACAACTGCATTCCAAGACATTGTTTACTACTAAGAATTGCACATCTGTGTTACAGGTACTATATGTAGCCCACCTTTAGATATTAACTCCTTTAGATATTAATTGCTGTTAAAAAAAAAATAATTCTTTGCTAATATCCACTGTTGTGGTTTAACACCAGCAATGTGGTGGCAACGAGCACCACGCGGCTGCTCACTCACTGCCCACCCCCCCGCAGCGGGATGGGGGAGAGAATCAGAAAAGTGAGAAAACTCATGGGTTGAGATAAAGACAGTTTAAAAGGTGAAGTTGTGCATGCAAGCATAACAAAAGAAGGAATTCATTCACCAATTCCCATCAGCAGGCACGTGTTCAGCCATCCCCAGGAAAGCAGAGGTCCATCACACGTAATGATTACTTGGGAAGACAAAACACTGTAACTACGAAAATTCCCCCATCCTTTTCCTTCCCTCAGCTTATATGCTGAGCATGACACCTTATGGTATGGAATATCCCTTTGGTCAGTTGGGGTCAGCTGTCCCAACTTCCTGTGTACCCCCAGGTGCTGCTGGTGGATGGGGTGAGGAGCAGAAAAGGCTTTGACTGAGTGAGCCCTGCTTAGCAATAATGGAACATCCCTGTGTGATCAACGCTGTTTCCAGCACAAATACAAAACACAGCCCCTTACTAGCTACTATGAGAATAATAATTCTGTCCCAGCCAAAACCAGCAGAATCCACCTTGCGCAGAGACACACAATGCAAAGTCTGCAGGATATTAGAGCAGAAGGGCTCATTCCAGTCCCTGCTGTCATATATGACCATGCTTGGTTTTATTTCATTTGCTTTCTGGGAGCATTACAACTGGCTGAAATATCCAAAAGGCCACTAATTATCCTTCTTGAAAGAGAAGAATTACAAGGAGTTTCTCATAAAGGTCCTTTTACTTCTCCTAGTTCTGTCTAATCACTTGCTATTTGTCTGCAAATGGATTTGGTCTCATACATAGTAATAATGATGACAGATGTTTTTCTGCCAGTCAAACTTAACATTCAAACTTGAGTTGATTATTATGAGTAATCTACAATTTCCTCCATAAATAAAGCTGCAACTTTGTTCCCATTAAAAAGTTCAGTTTTGACCTCCCACTCACATCTATTAATGAAGGAGAACTTAAGTGATCCATGAGAATTGTGGCAGAAGAATTTTCCTTCCCATTCAGAGTAAATTAAGGGAGGAAATTCCAATTTATGGCAATGCATTATAGATACTGCTACCTGTCAGTTATCTGTCACTTTATTGGAGGGAGAGAAGAAGGAAGAAGAAAGCAATAGAACTTGACTGAACTCAAAGCATGTCCTCATGCACAGAACTGAAGCTGAGACAACAGAAGTCTCATTTTTAATGTAATTGACAGTTCCTTTACTAAGATCACAATGGACTATGGGCTCAGCAATAATAGGCAACAAACAAGCACTATAGCTATCTTCTCCCTACTTTTGCCTCATTAAAACAAACTGCCTTCTTCTCAGGCACAGAAACCCAAACACCATCAGTAAGACAACCCAAAGAAAAGCAAAAAAATTTTACTAACACAGCAGAATATATTTGGATGAGCTGAATGTAGTCCAGTTGATAACTGATTTATGATGTTCCAGTATTAGAGGTACTCACTGGATTTCTAAAAATTCTTCTTTGGGCAGTCTCTAACAGAGAGAGAAGAAAGGTGATAAGACATAGTTCAATGGCTTTATCTACTGAAAAATCTAACGCACAGGGACAATGTTTTGTTACCCAGAGTCCAATTTTAAAAGTTATTAAGATTTTAATAGGCTCACTAGATCCGTGTGTTGACTCTGACAACCTAATTTAGGCTCACTGGCAGATTCAGAGACACTGCATTAACTGTTGGAGCTGGCCACTTTAAATAAACTCCTTACTTTAGAACAGCCACAAACCAAGATAAACTCTTCAGAAGAGCTGAGGTTAAAGGGTTTGAAAACAACAGAGGGATACAATAGACAACAGAGCCAGGACTCAAAGATTTTCTAAACACGTGTATTTGTTATGCAGGACAGAAGGCACCAAGCCATACCCTTTGTGATCACTTTAAGAAAAAAATAAAATCTTTGTTCTTCTTACTACATGCAAACACACTGAATAGTAGCAGGAGGACTGAAATACAGCTTGGTGAAGCTGTAGATAAAGAAATTTGGTTTTTTTATAAAAACTTCTGTTTCATTCTAGAACCTGTGGTTACTCAAAAATCATAATAATTTTTCAGCCAGAACCCATAAATAACAATTTTAATCACTAAAATGATTCCCATGCAGCTTTTATTCTTCAATGTTGAGAAAAAAAGAAAAATCACTTTCTGTTCTGGGGTTTTATTGTCTGGCATTTTTCCTCTATATCATTTGTTTTTAACTTGTGAAACAAAATCTTGGTACCAACATTTCAAGGGCAGTATAGTTAACTCCAGCACACTTTTTTTTCTTTTTAATTAGGGACGATGTATACCCATAGCTAGTAACTGATGTCATTCCTCAGCTGCTAAAAAACATTTGTTTAAGAGTGGTAATTATTACAACAGAAGCTATTCATTTACTGAGGATAGTTTATTCCCTCACTAAAGGTCTTCCTAAGCACTTGAGATACACGAGCATTTCTAGAAGCAGCTTTAGAAAGTAAAAGAAATGGCCAAAACACTTGTCTGCTAACCTTTTTGTATCAGCAGCAGTGAGGTTTTCCATTAAGAACATTTCAGCAGTTCTAGAAAGATAGAAGATGTGCCAATTCAAAGTTATCATTAGATATTAGTACTTATAGTTATCCATCTGAATCTACTGTTTGGATTTTATTATTAAGTGCTTTGTACTCCCCCCAGACAGAACAGTTCACTTTCTGTGAACACATGGTATACCAAGATCTTAAGGAAATCCTAGCACAAGCATTTCTACCTGAACAAGATCCACATTCTTAAAAAAAATAAATTAAAAAAAAGGTAAGACCACAGTGCTGACACCAAAGAGGTGAAGCTTGCCACTGATGCTGCCCAGCAGTCTGGGGCACTCTCTGCTCTCCCTCACACTGTACACACTGCAGAGGAGGTCATTCATAGCTACGGGTGGTTTGAGAGACTTGGTTTCCGCAGTGTAAGACACTGAACCTGTTCAACAAATAATTCATGTTAAGGGCTTCTAGGTCATTTGAAATAATTCAGGAGTTGTCTTTTTACCTTGAGCACTGTGGTCTAACCCCATATTTCCTTGTGTATTCTTATTGTTTACAAGTCATAAAAAAAACCTCAATTTACATTCTGTTGCCAATACTTGCTGACTTTTTCCCCATTAGTTGCTGCCACTAGGTTCACATCTCCTCTAATGGTTTAAGGGCATCTGCTTCAGGATGCTTGCATGTAACATTTGTTCACAGATAAAGTGAATGAACCGGTGTTTTCCTTTCCCTGGATGTCTTTGTTATTGTGCTGACCTGCCAAGGGAAAAGAAAGTATGCATGCATCTGTGTGATACACCAAAGCCTAGAAAGACAATCCAGCGGTAAGAGTAGAAGCTGATACATCCAGTTAGATGCACAGTTGTCTTATTCCCATATTTTCATTTGACCACAGGACCTGTGTGAAGTAGAAGTGTACGTGTGTGAAGCAGAAGAATTCTTGGCGAAGGCAGTTCAGATACCAAGGATCCTCTCAAATCATAATGAAGTTTACCCAAGAACACAATTGCTATCCCTTCTAAAAATTCCATGTAACTCTTTAAATATATACCCTGTGGACTCCAGATCATCTTGTCCAGCCAGCATTTCCTGGAATCCTGATAAGCTTTTTGCATCAGTGAAATCTTGCTGCTTGTTCTCTTCAGTCAGACCATGGTGCTGTGTACACTTTTTCTTACGAAACATTTCCTTCATAAGGCAGGCTGAAACCCATCACTATATGCCACCAGTGCTGTCTCAGGGCCTTTGACTTCATACCACGTTTCCTTATTATTGATTTGGATTTTTTGTTGTGGGCTGGGTTTTCTTTGCAATGTTTGTCTCAATGAAGACACATCACTGTCATTTTCTTCCCTGAGGCAGGAATAGGATGATGATTCTAACATTTATATTCTAGATGACAGAGTTCAGAGGAATGCCTGCCTTATCTGTTCCTGCTTACTTGGTTGTTGGTACCGAGGTTTCTGCCATCTCTCAAAGTTTATCGTGCATATATGGAAACGTGAATTCTCCTTATTTCACCCACAAGCCCACAGGTGAATTCATTCACTGCAGCATGCGATAGACACACTTACCTAAGCTCACCTGATTTTTCTATCAAAGTTATTGCTTAACAAGAAGACTATTATCAGCATGTGTCAGCAGCTGGCAAAGCTATGATACACAAGAACTCTAGAGTCAGCTCCAGCCTGCAACACGCACCTCCCCTAGATAAGGCTGGCTTTCAGTGAAGTGACCCATCAGTGGGACTGCTGCATTTATCACAGAGTAAGGAAGGGTGGAAAAAAAAAATTGTGGTCCTAACAGTGGCAACACAGAGCAAACAAAGTACTGCTCACCCTGCAATATCAAATACAGGGATGCGTAGTTTCCTGGAGACCCACAATGAAAACACAGAAGATGATTTAAATTAGCAGATGCCAACTTGTTCAGCAGCAGAGAGGGCCAACTCCATCTTCCCAGGTATAAGGCACTTAAAAAAGAAGCCCCACCAAAAGACATGTATTTGCAATTTGATTCTGTCCCACACACAAATTTCACATAGCACTTGAAAGACACCCATAGTCTCTCCTGAAGTACAACAATTTGCATCTTCCACTTAATATTCCCCATCCCTCTAAACAGAAATCAGAAGTCACCAACGAACTAAAGAGCTCTCAGGTCTCTCTGAACAGAGATACTTAATTAACCTGTTCAGAATATCTCCCTTTCCACACTTAGAGTTGAACACCACATTTTACCCTCCTCTTTCCAGCACTGAACCACAGCTATGCTCACCTTTGTTTCTTATCTCTACAGCCCACCTGAATACACCAGGCCCACTGCAGTACTCAGTAATTCACTTCTCACTTCTGCAAGTGCTACATCACAGGTCATACAAAGAACCTCAACCCTCCAAACAAAATGATGCAGCAGATGAACAACGTTAGTACACTTTAACTGTCCTGAACCAGCTTGACAGGGTAAGGGCAGTGTGCTACACCTCTGATGTTCTCAGGAAAAAGACACGCAGACAAGCAAGTTCTCCAAGTATTAATAAAAGTTTTTAAACATCCTACTATTGTCATGACACCAATTAACAGAACTGTCAACTTAGGAACACAAGACACCAAGTACTTTCAATATGGCTTTGAAATTAGTACTGCCTGAAACACACGCCTGAGTTATTGCTTATTTAAGAAAAAGAACTATCCATGTGTGCATGACATCTTCAAAATCTCTTCATATAAATCAGTGAGAAAGGATGGAAATTTAATCTATTTTATCTTCACTTGTGTGGAGCAGGTATCCTCCCCAGCTGTGGAAATAGCGTGTATTAAGTGGCAGCAGGAAGACTCCAGGGCACCACAACATCCCTGCGTGGTAACAGCTGTTGTAGGGCAGAAGAGCTTCAGAGGACCTGCAAGGGCACACTGCTGACAGGCACCGCGAGGGGACCACGAGCCTGAGTTAATACTAACGCTCTCGTCAGTTGACGCATAAGAAAAATTCTGTAAAAATCAAGTTCAGAACAAAACACTGCTACAAACCAGACATTTTAAATTAACTGCTGACTACTCTGCCAACATCACAATAAATCTTTCTTGTAACACTTTATCAACCTAATTAGTAATCTGTATCATCATGAAGATGAAAAGAATATAAACCATTATATGTATTACATACACACAACACATACATATAAATCTACATTAAAATCCCATACAAATTACCTGTCACAATTAAGTCATTCACAGTGAGAAGCTGAAATACACACACACATGCGAACACCAAATTACTTTTTGCTTTTTACAAAACTAAGATAATGGGCACACTGCTGCTAGTGGGCAAATCCTGATCATACATTACAGCACACTTCCTAGCAATTTTGATGAAAACTACAGGTGGAGACAGATCATAATGGAAACATCTAATTGAAATTCATCTCCATTTTGCCTCAGATGGAAGACGCACTGCTTGAGCCCTGAAACATACTCACCTTCATTAAACTTGTATGCAGATTTTCAAGCAAAACTGAATTTAAAAAAAAATAAAAAAATAAAAAATCAGAGTGTCCTGGAAGAGTTCAGAGTGCTGCAAATGCTTTATAACTATTTTTTTGGCATCTGTGTACTCTTCTGCCTCCATGAAGGCTCTTACCAAGACAGGCAAGGAGAGATACAAATCCCACAGAGGTATAGCCTTTTGATAGAAGTTTGACATCTTCCACTGACATGTTCAGTCACTTTAGGTCCTTGTGGACTCGCTGGGGCATTAGCTGTTCAGTATGGTTCCTTCCAACACATTCCCATCAAAAAATAGACAACCCATCTGTCTTTCACCTTTCAAAATCATCTTGTGACTCAAAGTTGCAGCTTCGGTGTTCTGGGCTTTTTTTCCTGTTTTGGTGTTTTCCAAGTGAAAAGACTGAAAGCTGCCAGTTATTCAAAACATTTAGGGAAAAAAGAAAACAACCCACCCTCTTTCCCCCCCAAGAATAAAAATACTGAATAAGAAGTTTGAAACAGTATTTGCAGCAAATAGTAGTCAACACGGCCTCCTTCCTGGTACTCATTTATGCCATCCCATTGTAAATTAATTCAATAAAGAGTCTGCCTCACCATGTAAACTAAACATTAATCCAATTACATAACAGAAATTAACTCTATTGCTTATGCTATTGTCTCCAAACACCTGGCATGCTAGAAAACAGGAATTGCCTGTAACAGCTATATGCACACAGAATACAGTAGCCCCCTGAATACTAGGGCCCTGATTTCAGTGCCATGATACCAAAATCACAGAGCAGGAATGTGGAAATTAAGGATGCTGACAAGTAGGTGACCACCTAGTATTAGCTCTCATTCCCGCCCAATGCTTTCCTTGGCATCTAAATTTGTGGTTTGATTCTTAATAGCAGATTCTAGCTCAGAATTAAATCCAAGTAAAAAAAGATACATAGAAAGAGGTCCATTAAAAAAAAAAAAAAACAAATCCACAAACCAACAACAAAAACCCCACAAAGATTAAGCAGAGAAATAAAGGATTAACAGAAGGAAACAAAAATTGAAAAATCAAGCTCATTCTAAGAATGGATCCTGAATTAAAGTTCAGAGTTCAAACATGCCTTATTAATAAGGCTCAAGCATTTATTTATTACTGCGTTTTCTATGCATACACACAGGGAGAGAAAAGTACTAAATGTACTTAATTTTAATAAAAAATAGTGATAAATATTTCTCTGTTACCTATTTGAGAAGGCAGTAACAAACCTGCTTTCTATTACTGTTGTTTCAGAACAGAGAATTTCCCTTTTGCTTCTCTCCATTTAGGGAACCACCATTAATTAAAGCTGAGGTACTCCTACACTTAATTTCCCCATATAATTCCCCATGAGAGAAAAAGGTCAGAAGGGAGGAGAGAAAAACGTAATGAAAACCACACCTGTACCCAACTCTACCACACCAAGTTCAGACTACAAGAAAGCTATGAAACCATACTTGTAGAATTCTTCCACCTAAAAATGAAAGTGGAACATCTCAATACACAAGAGAAAAAAAAAAAGGAAGGAAAAAACAAGGGTGACACCATATCCTAATCTCACTTTTCACAAGGAACATCCCACCTCTAACCAGGATTTCAACCCACACTAGATGAAGAGCTGCAGCAACGGGAAGCCAGGCCAACTGCAACTGAGACAAGTACTGCAGGCACTGAACTTTGGATCTGCAAAAACTCTCAAGTAAAGAATTTCTCAGGAGCTGGCAGAAAAATATAGGACAATGTCAAAAACCAAACATGCATTTACTTTAACTGGAACCTGGATTTGACCACAGATATGGCAACATGTTATAGAGTACAACATCCATGTGACAAGATATGCAGCCATCCAACTCTTCTGGTATGGCATCTGGAGCCATTTCTCACCCTCGGGAAAAACTAGCACTACAATAAATACACAGTCACTATATGAGGAAAGGAGAAAGTGTTATAAAATGTTAGTTCCTGATAACATTGAGACCTTTCACTTGACTAAAATAGGTATTGGCAAGGCATACATCAAAGGTAACAGTAAAAATGTTGTTCAATGTACCCACAGATGAATTATTGACACTAGGAAATCTTCTGTACAAGAATCAGTGTGGATCTACACTCTCTTGAAAGCATTAGCAAGGGGAAAACACCCTAAACTGACCATCTGTTCCTCTCTGATAATATGTAATTAAGTAATTTATTTATTCAGCACTTAAACCTCTCTCTTCATATTAGTCAAGGATGATTATGCTAAATCCAGATGTAGTTAACATATTGTGCACTCAAGTGAGCAATGTCCTTACAGACACATGACCTGCCTTCTGGCTATCCACCTTCAGAACCTCAGCCACGTTGCCTTGAAGACCCCGTTTGTTATCCTCTTCTGTTCTCACAAGCTGGTCAAGTATTAAGACATTTTGTCTGGTGATTAACTGAACACCACACAGAATTACACACTGTCCTGTGGGCCATGGTAACCACACACACATCTGGCTGGAATGTCTTCCTTTCTACAGAATGCAGGACTGCTGCTGACATAAAATCAGATTGGAGTACATTACCCAAACAAAGCTTCCTCCAGTACTTCCAGCAACAACTATTACTTTGATACTCTAACAGACCCTCCTGGGGATCTCCTGGATTTGTAAAGTCTTACTGACATATCAGCAAGTCAATGACTGCCTAAGCCAGTCTCCTAGCAGAGCCTATGTTTCTCTCTCTGCTCTTCAGGAAGGTTTGTGGGGAATTCCCAAACTAATGCTCAAGGGATATAACAGCCTGTCACACAAATACAGCCGAAAAAAAAGAAACCATATTCTGACAAACTCAAACGCGTACTACATTCAGTATAATCCTATCTACTCACAAGTTGTCAAAGAAAAAAAAAAATCATGTAATTCCCCATAACTCTTTTCCCTACTGGTCTCCCCAGTTCTACCAGTCCTGTCAATCTGGCAGAAGCTTCCTTTCTAGTTCTCCTCAGTATACAGTTATCAGACTTCCAGGTTCATTAAGTTGACACCATTTCTTGTACACATGTTCCTCCCCTTGCCTTAAAGCTCTTTGAAAGATTATTTTAAACCTTTGGATTGGTGAAGCTTTAAAAGGTGGTTTTTTGTTTCATTTGGGGTTTTATTGTTTTGGTTTTCAATCTGTTTGTTTTAAGATGAAAAAGTTGCATTGGGAAGAGGTAACTAAAACAAAAACTCTTGTCAAGTTACTGCAGTCCTGCATCATAAACTGATGCATCTGGAGCCATGGAAGCCTCCGACAGAAAGCCATCATGCAGTCTGATGCTGCACACAGACAGCCCTTCCCCTGGAAGGTCTTTTCTAAGATGACACATTTACATCTGTACCAGCTTTAGGATTAGCCTCTAGGAACTTATTAGTAAATGTATCCAGGTTTTCAACAGACTAAGGCTTTTTGCCATCAAGGTAGATTTGATAGAAAGTATTCTTTTAACAGCAGCTTCTCTGTATTTTTACAGGAAAAGAATGCCAATGTAAGAGATCTTCAGTAAGGTCAACCTTTGTCTTGTAAGTTTGATTTATGACATTTCTACAACCATTGCTGGCATTTCTTCAAGGTGCCAAAAAGCCCTTGATTCCCATATATGTTTAGCCTTATTTCTATTTGCTTTCACTATTCTGTTTGCTGGATTGAACTGTTCATCCCACTTGTAAACCAAGAAGAACAAACTTCCATAAAGCTCAGGAGCTTACCATAATTGCTCTCGTAGCCTCACACATCCCTTCACGTCAAATTAAGGCTCTGAAATGTGAAGGTGTGATTTACACCAGCTCACTAAGGACATCTTCCAAATGATAATTACATAGTTCCAAAACAAAGTTTTAAAACCAGGTTTTATTATTTTTACCTGCAAGTTACCAGCATATATTATTTCCATATTGCAAACATTAGTGTGATTTTTCACTGCAAATCCATGATTTTGCTCAGATTCACCTAGAACTAAACCATGATCTGCAACGGAACAGAAAATTGTGAGGAGCTCCTTAGGTCTTCTAACAGCAGTATTGAATGAACGCAGGCAGGATAAGGGGGAAGGGGGAGAGGAAAAAAAAACCTTAGTGAAGCTGGAAGAGAAGGTTTTAAAAAGTTTGATGTTTTGAAGATTAGCACACCCTTAGCTGGGCCCCCAGTAACACATCAAAAAAAATGTTTGTTAACATGAACATTTTAACATTCATGTCCTGTGATTCCTATGATGTCAAACACCCATTGTATAGAACAAACCAAATATCTCAGCTAAAATTAATAAAACAAAACTCAAGAACACAAATTGTTTCATTTGTATGTCATTATATTGTGGGGGAGTGGTAAAAAAAAAAACCTTTATAAATACAGATTTCTAAGAAACAGAACTCTCGTAAGTTCCTACTATATAGCATAAGGAACCTATATGCTTGCAGGGCCTATCTGATAGAAATTGATGGAACATTTAAAGGATCAGAAAACATCCATAATAAAAATACATATTTTTCTTTCCCTCTCACTGCATTTTCATGTTCTCATTTGTTACAGGTTGGTGGGGTTTTGCTTTGGAGTTCTTGCTAATAGACTAAAATCAATAAAGAACACAACAGTCAAATAAAAATCCTATAAAGCAAGTTAAGTTTATTTGCAGGTAGAGTCAAAGACTCTGGGTCTATAATAAATTCTAGTCTCCCAAAACTTTTCACTTTTCATTTAATTTTGCATTGATTTATGAGTCATTCTCATGGGTGCTAACTGTATATAAAAGAAAGATGAACTCCGTGGAGTCAACTTTTTGGTTTTCTAATAATAAAAAATGCATAGTTTATACCATTATTGCATAGGAAATTAGATAACATCCCTTCTGCTACCCTGTGCACAGGATACTGTAGCAAACCACTTCATGTGCAATAATAGAGTATTGACTAGGCACAGGGATATGCAAGACAGTGCTCCCACCAGATTAGCCAAATTCCATGCTGTTAGAGCCTCTGTAGGAATACACCTGTTCCACCTTAACAAAAAGCTTTTCAAGAGAGATGACCTCCAAGGTATAAAAAGATCAAATTTCAATGAAATTGTTTGTGTTTATCTCATAATAAATTGTTCATGATAATTAGTGTTTATTTAATACACAAAATAATACCACCTTTTCTCTTTTGTCAGTAATGGTTCTATGAATGGGGCAATCTGGAGTGTTGTGCATACACCACAAGGCAGCAATGCACCATCTCCCACCCAAAGGCATCCAGAAATACGCTATTGTCCTAGGCAGAAAGCACTGCACAAACCCAATGTTTTTAAAGTCTTCTTCCATTAGTTCAGAACAGATGCGGGCAGGTGTGTCACACAAGCATAAGAGACTCTGTTCAGCTGACTTGCTCCTGCAAGAACAAAGCACTGTGATCAGCGCTCAATCCACTGGAAAACATATTCTTAACTTTCTTAAAGAGACGTTAGCTGTTTCCCAACTTCTCAGCACAATTATTGCACTTCCAACATAACACTTGCAACACTCATCTGTTCAAGTAGGCAAAATAAGCAGCTGCCCTGGATCAAAGACTGTCAGAACTAACCTAACACCCAAAGTCCTGCTGTCTCCTGAGCCAGCACCCTAGAAAACAGCTTCTTACCAGTGCTTCCACTTCATGGTTACAGCACAAAGCAGGGACCATGGTGACACTCCCACTCCTCCCATTCTCCTGTAGCAGTAAGATGGACAAGACCAACCCCTAAGGCTTCCCTCATCTTCTCAGAACAAGCATGGCTGTGTCCCATCTCCTCTTTATGAGGAAGAGCGCAATGGAGTTACTCATAAGGTGTGATTCAGCTTTGGGTTGACTCTTCTTGTACAAATGTATCTGGATGAAAATACCCAACAAGCATCTAAATTGCAAATAAATAATTCCCCCAAATTTTCATATGCAGTACATTCCATTCTGCCTGTAAAGTACTGCTTCATTAAGAGAAAGCACATCTTTTTATAGACAGCTGTACACACTAGCAAGAAAAAAAAAAACAAAACACACACACACACAAAAACAAAAAAAAACAACCTCCATGCAAAGCAAAGCCATCTGCTCCTTNAAACAGCTTCTTACCAGTGCTTCCACTTCATGGTTACAGCACAAAGCAGGGACCATGGTGACACTCCCACTCCTCCCATTCTCCTGTAGCAGTAAGATGGACAAGACCAACCCCTAAGGCTTCCCTCATCTTCTCAGAACAAGCATGGCTGTGTCCCATCTCCTCTTTATGAGGAAGAGCGCAATGGAGTTACTCATAAGGTGTGATTCAGCTTTGGGTTGACTCTTCTTGTACAAATGTATCTGGATGAAAATACCCAACAAGCATCTAAATTGCAAATAAATAATTCCCCCAAATTTTCATATGCAGTACANGCAAAGCCATCTGCTCCTTTCAGAGGGAGTTTACACTTGCTTTAAAAGGACAGGGACAATTTGTACTTTAGTCGAAGTTTAGTTGGTTGGGCATTTTTTCTTTATTAGTTTGGTTTTTTAAAGAAGAGTTAGAGGTAGTTTTACGTACTACATTTGCCCTTGGGTCTTCCCGACAGGGGTTCCTCGTTTTCAAAATCACTGTTTTCTATTTTTTCTGTATTTCTGTCTCCCATGCCACCACATGAAAGATACATAAAAATATCCACAGAGGGCTCACTGACATAAAGGAGAAATAGTAACACTGCCTATGCACTGAATGCTGTCAAATGCAAAAAGTGAAAGGTAAGAAGAAAAATGTTTTCCAGATGCAATGAACTTGAAGAAAAGATTAAAGAAGTGCACTACTCATCAAAAGCCTGTTAGTCCTGTTCAGAGATGGAGGCAGAAGAGAAGCAGGAATAAACAAAACAGAAATCATATTCTGGGCAATCACATCCTTTTTGTGGGTAGGTAATGGGAGAAGAACCAAAATAGTTACCTCAAAAATTAAAATATACAGATTATTTCTCCCACAATGCACAAGGTGTTTAAATATTTTGCAACATGGGAAATGCAGTTAACAGAAGGGAGAAGTGAAACTAACAAATGTCAGCTCTCATGAGACTTCAAAATATTTCTATTTTCAGTGGAAGCATTTGTAGGCAAGGGAGTGGAAGCTTACTTTTTTTTTCTAGAGAGAAATATGTGAAACAGATCACTTTACAATTTTTTTTTGCTTTTCCAAAAAACCTGTTTTTACTGAAAAGTATTTTTCCAATCTAAATTTAAAAGCTTAGCTCATTGATTTTAAGCTGAGTTTTAGAGCTCTTCCTTAAAAATTTCACCTTGTACCAGGAAAAGAGGCTGATCTGCATGAAGGTAACATTTACTCCCATGGACAAATTCTGTTCCCCCTAGAAGATCCACCAAATGGAAAAGTACAGATCAATGAATCCACATACTTTCCATCATGACTAAGGATGATAAAAATGTAGCCTTGTGTACATTACCACACACTTACAAAGTAATTTTATAGATTTTTTTAAACTATTTTGATATCTGCTCCATTTAAAGCTAAATGATAAAAAGCCCTTTATGTTTATATAGACCAAACATTAGGGTATACGCACCTCAATGATGACGTGAAACTCTTCCACTGCAAAAATGTTATGAATCCTCAAGGAAGGGGAATCAAAGGAGCTTTAGGAGAAAAATCTTTGTTCCACTGGTGCTATGACTGCAAGCCAACTCCCAAGTTCCAAATACTGTACAAGAGCTTGTTTTGACATCAACCAAAATAATCCACATGAAAAACACCCAGATAAAAATAAAATCACTTGAGAGCATGTGTTTCTGCATTCATACAGCTGCATCCCAAACTCTTGTAATACCAAGCTAGCTAAGGGAGAAGAGGAGACAGTGACACCTGCTTGCTGTAAGGCAGCCCCAGGCCCATTGCTCTGTACAAACACCTTTCCAGCATGCTTTCCAGATGACTGCAGCACAGCTAACAAGCAGGACTTTTGGAAGAAAATTTCTCTGGCATTTACACTCATTCGTGGTTTTGGCCTACTAGAGGTTGAAGACCTCCCTTTCTCCAGTGCTAAATAACATTTTGTCATATTAGTTTCCTAGAACTATGTGAGGAAGATTAACCTTGTACCAGAGTTCTGCAATATATTAAGACAGACATAGGAACAAGGCAGCCTCAGTGAGGACATGATGAACCAGTGGTTGAAGGCCACCTCCCCAGGACTCAGTGTAACATCTAGCTTCTTTCTATTCCCATCTTTAACTTCATCTTCCTGCATAAATTAACGCAAAACACTTAACCCTTCTTTGTCTCGGCTTCCTCATCTGTAAAATAGGAATATTAGTATGCTATCTCTATGATCTGAGGTGTTGTGTATTAGCATCTGTGAAGTGCTTTTTCACTTCCGTGCTGTGTATCAGCTGAGAAAAGCAAAAATCATACCGTAAATATGAAGAGATTTTTACTGATGTCTTTTCAGAGTGGCAAATGGGGCCATGAATGAAAAAAAAAATGCATAAACTTAGAATTAACATAGATTAAAATA
This sequence comes from Syrrhaptes paradoxus, assembly GCA_013400615.1. Taxonomy (NCBI): domain Eukaryota; kingdom Metazoa; phylum Chordata; class Aves; order Pterocliformes; family Pteroclidae; genus Syrrhaptes; species Syrrhaptes paradoxus. The sequence goes on from VZTO01003742.1 coordinate 28,634, forward strand.
CAAGATTAGCATAGATTGAAATACAAACACCTGCCAAACAGACAAATATGGTGTACAATAGCTACTCAGCCACCACTATTTGAATTCCACAGCTAGGGTACTAGTAGCCTACAGAAAATAAAAAACTCTCTGCAGTAAGTAAAAACCCTTAAAGGTCAGTTAAATTTTGACAGTGCCCAATTTTTTTTCAAAAGCCTGTTAGTCTCCCAGTACAGAAATGGTGCATCCCTCTATTGTCTACATGTAACAAGAGCTCTGATGCAGCAATTCATTTGCTAGCACTGCTGCTGTTCCAAGTGAAGACAAGTGGGACTTGGTGCAAATTGAACTAATCAGCAACACTTGATCAACTCAATTAGCTGAAATCAACCCAACTGCTTCTCTGTCTACAGTTACAGCTGAACATGCAGTCAGGCTCTAACAGCAAATTACATGCAAAGAAATGCAGATCTGCTCTTCCTGCCCTCCAGCCTGGCCAGAGGTTACCTGGTTTGGAAGCTCCCCANATTAAGTTATGCTTGGCAATTTTCAGTGAGACTTGTTTCTGAATAAAAGGACTTAAGGACCAAGCCCAGGACAGAAATGGAGTTGTCTGTTTTGTCTACATGTAACAAGAGCTCTGATGCAGCAATTCATTTGCTAGCACTGCTGCTGTTCCAAGTGAAGACAAGTGGGACTTGGTGCAAATTGAACTAATCAGCAACACTTGATCAACTCAATTAGCTGAAATCAACCCAACTGCTTCTCTGTCTACAGTTACAGCTGAACATGCAGTCAGGCTCTAACAGCAAATTACATGCAAAGAAATGCAGATCTGCTCTTCCTGCCCTCCAGCCTGGCCAGAGGTTACCTGGTTTGGAAGCTCCCCAGCTGTGTTAGCACTGAGATGGCCCAGCTAAATTCTTGCCTACGTCAACATGAGCTAGAAATATTTCCAAGGAAGACATTTTGTTCATAACTAAACAAAATAGGCAGGAATAGCACAATCAGTACCAGTATTCTAGGAACAATTTCTGCATAAAACCAGAGAGTATGCATACCTTATGCAGGTTTCAACTATTTTGATGCAACAAGATAGAACTGCTTTGTAAAGTAAGAGATGACCTTGTTGAATCAGTCCTGCGATTCAGAGGTGTCTCCATGTGCAGGAAATGAGAGGAAACAAAAGTAAACCTAATCCACTTGCCCACTTAGCTCTCCTTTCTCTTTGCTGACAGGAAATCACACTGGCCACTGAGACATGGACAGATTACTGCACTGAGGAGTATTGGTGATTTTATTGATGAGTCTTTCAAATCATTACTGAAACAAAATAAGTTGTTCACTTCTCAGCTAGAGTCAAATGGACTGATGACTATTATCTCAACCTTGGCTGATGATTAATGAGGCTACCTTACCCACTCAGGTCCTTGACCCAAATTCACAGTTAGTCCAGTGACCTAGCCAAAACCATTGAGAGAACAATGTGTAACGATGCTTGTCCCTACTCAAACTACTCCTTGGCAGCTCCAATTGCAACTCAACTGCCAAAACACATAATTCTTCAATAACCAACAGAGCTGCCAAGGCACTTT
>VZTO01003743.1:0-25143 GCA_013400615.1 Syrrhaptes paradoxus
CGGCAGCAGCAGGGCTCTTGATGCATCTGCTGCAGGGGTGCGGCTTCATCATCCACCTTTGGAGTCTCCTGTATTGGCAGTATCAGAGACAAATCAACTAAAATACAGGATCAGCATGGTTATTCAGTATATCTACCTTCCTCTGGCAGGCGGTTCGGCTTGCAGAACATGTTCATTTACTCACCTAAACAGAATTTCATTGTCCACCTCCCGTGGTGTGTAATGAATCCAGCCAGAGATGCTCGTCAGCAACTGAAGCTCCCCAAGATCCTCCACAAACTGTGACTTGCTCTCCGCTTCTTGCAGCATTTCTGCAACGCAGTTTGCCCCCACGAACCTCTTTTCAATTTGGGAAGCGCTGTCTTTGTTTCCTTTTGCCTAGCCAGCTGTAATCCCTGCCTGGCTGTGCCCCTTACTGGGTAGCCATTTATTTTCCTTAATCTTTTATGAAGCACTTTTATCATAAGCTCTCCAAAAATCCACTGAAATTAGACCTTCTAAATCACCTTCATCTATTTTAAAGGCTTTCTTCTGCAGATAATACTGCCAGGTTGCTTAACATGCCTCTTTTCCACCATCCCTTAAGGCACTCGCGTTGCCTCGACCTGTTCCCGTTACACTTTGCTGGTTTCTATATTGGCTGACCCCCGATTAGGCTGGGAGTGAAGTTCCTGCTCTCCTGCAGTTTGGTATTTAGCTCTGCAGTCCTGGAGCTGTCATCTTATTTTAAAAATAAATTAACAATTAGAATTAAAAAAAAAAAATACTGCAGCTGTTTTACTGCTTGCACAGCTTTTAGGAAAGGCATCCAGGGCTTGGTGAATATTCTGGGAATTGTGTGAGTGTTTGGTCCAGCCCCATGCCTGAGCTCAGAAGCCTTTCCAGGTCTGAAGGACTGAAATTACCTTGGCCGCCGGGATGCACAAGTTTTGTTAGGTAGCTACAACTTCTGAGAAGCCTCACCGAACGCCTCTGATGTAGCTTTTCTGATAGTTTGACTTGGGGGGACCCCTGTAAGATGGGGAGAGCCGTGGGGGAGCCGGCTGTCTGCAGAGACTGGTCTTAGGTCAGTCCTTCTGTGCGTGGGGAGGAGGGAGGCTGGTGCACAGCTGGAGAATTTTTTTTTTTTGTTATATGGTAAAAAAAAGCCCATTCTCGAGGCACATGTGGCCTTTCTCTGATGGGAAAGCTTGGGGAAAAATAGCATTGGTTGGCCAGCACTCTGTATTTGGGCAAATAAAGCTGTTCAGAGCAGGGCCTCCTGCCTTGCAGGCTCGGGTGTAACTGTGTCCAGCAGCTGGAAGCTGCAATTAGATAAATTCAGGCTGAAAATGGAGCACAAATCCCCAAATGAAATTAGCTGGCCACTGCCGGGCAGGGGGTCATGCAGCATGATTGCTCGGATCTCTCCTGCCCGCATCTTCGGGAACAGGCGGTTTCTGGACGAGCTGCTCACGTGGCAGCTCTCTGCCGAACTCCAGCTGCTGGAAGGCTGCAACACACCATCATCTTGCTCTTTTTTTCTGCTTCCTACAAATAAAGCAAGCTTCTTCCCGGACTTCTCAGGAAGGGTAGGACACAGGAGGGATGTCTTTGAATAGAACCATCCATCCTCCCCTGCATCCCTCCTCCTTCTCCCTCATCCCCTCACTCCGTTCTGCAAAGTCAAATGCCACAGCGGGGAAGGAAATTGAGTTTTGGTGTCTGTGCTCCCAAAGGCTGCTCTCAGCTGGGGAAATGCATCATCCCGCTGGGCTCTCGTGCTAATCCCTCCTGGGATTGCTTACCGACTGGGAGGCAATGGCACAGAGCAAAGGGGTTGCAGCCAGTGCTCCTGGGGTCAATGGGATGCTGCACCCATCACACACTTATAATGGAGAGGGTATCTCTAAAAGCAAGGATTTATTTACTGGGTCTGGCCTCGCAGGGGTAATTTGGGATTGTAAGGAATAGGTAATCGGATTTCCATTTTCTGAGGGCAAAGCCAAGTAAAAATGTATGAGTCTATTTATTTTGTTTTATTGTCTAGAAGAAAAGAACCCTCACACCCTGCACAACAGAGTGGGTTTGGATATTAAAAATCGAGGTGAAAGCCTGGGAGCAGAGCTGCAGAGAAGCCTTGTAAGAACGATTTCCAGGACATTTTCTCCTGTAATCTCTGGGTGGAAGAGCTATTGACCCCAGGATGGTCTTACAAAGAGGGGACAATCATGCTGTCCTGCATCTTCTCACCCGCAGTCTCCTTTCTTGTGGATTCCTCTGATCATGCAGTTTTCCATCAGCTGATGGGAGACTTTATCTTTTGCATCCTTTTGGCAGGGTGTCGATCAGGCTGTCGGGGAGATAACCTCCCGCTGAAGTGTTACCTCTCGTGCTGTGCTAACGAAGAAAGATGCAGCAAAGATCTCAGCTTTCAGAGGGGGGAGATTGAGGCCATGTTGCCCATCAATGCGTGTATGTACACATATATATGTATGTGCATATAAAAAAGCATATTTAAACATGTTGGCTAATTTAAAATAATTATTATTGGTTACACAAATTGCTAGCAATATTGCTATGGCTGTATTACAGCCTAAATTTGCAGCTGATTGCTAGCACATAATTTTTAGCATTCTAACTTAAATATTGTCACAGAATCATTTTAATAGGCAAATGAGGTAATTATAATCTCCTTGGATAATGGTTTAGCTTCTACCTACCAATGTACACATAACGCATCTTGCTGATTTCAAGAAAGCTTCGTAGATCAGCGTTTTCTTCAGTGGTAGTTCTGTAAATCTTGAAAGGAGGGAAGTCTGCAAACGGGCAGGTGAACACGCATGTCCTGGTGCCATCCCTCCTGCTGAAAGATTTGTCTGGGAAGAGTTTGTCCATGGACAGGGGATGAACTCTGAGATAACGTGTATGCCTCAGCCCTGCTCTGAGCATGCCAGCCGTTCGGTTTTGGGATTAGTGGCTGAGCAGAGTCTTTTCCAAATGCACCCCGTGAGCATTGATGCTCCCTGTGAATAGTGGGACGTGGGGCAGGGCAGGGGCTGGAGGGGTTTTATTTCTGGCTTTGCGTTAAAGTTTTCTTGGCCCAGTGTGAGGTTTGCAGGGAGGTGTTAAAAGTGGCTTTCAGTGGCTTGGCTCTTGGACTGGAGGAGTGAAAGCTGGCAGCACTGTGTTTGCTCCTTCTGATTCCGAAATGAAGGGACGTGTGCTGGGAGCCCTTGGGATGCACAAGGGGAGGGGAGGCCAGGCTCAAGTTTTACCCAAAATAACTGCAGCCAGGGAACAGAGTTGGGATGCAGACAGTGGCATCCCGGAGGAACATGGCACACGCAGGTGAGCTTGGGGGCTGTTGCATGACCCCCACTGCTCCAAGAGCGGGTGGTCATGTAGTCACCCCCTGCAGCACCCCCCACTCCTCCAGTCCTGGGGGTCCATGGCATGGTGGGTCTTGGGGACATCCAGCATTCTCCAGCTCAGCATTTCAGAAACCAGGATCTCGCCTGTCCCCCCCGGTCCCCCTGGTGCTCCCTCCCTCCTGCGACAGGTGCTGACGGGGAAGGAAACGGCAGCTGCAGAACGAGCTGTGCGGCCGTACCTTGCCATCACCTAAACTATACTTCTTTTTCCTGCTCTCTCTTGCGCCTTGCCTCCGATGATTGTAGCGGGGAGAACGCCTTGATTGCTGACAGCTTCTCAGGAGTTGCGGCACAATTGAATCAGTTCCCTTTCAGTGCATAGAAGCCCTTCAAATTGTAATCACAGGCCATTCTCCAGCTCCGCATTGTGTTCACGAGGCAGCTGCGAGCCCAGGAGCCAGCGTTGTCCTCCTCCTTCTCCTTCTCCTCCTGAGCCCCCTGGGCTGTGCTGGCACCGATCCCCTCACTCTCACCCCAGGCAGGGCTGCTCCTCCGTGGCTATTTGCATACCCCCTGCCAAGAAAAATGGTGATGGAGTGGGCTGGGATGGCATGGCAAAGCCAGCGGGAGAGGGTGAGGTGGCTCCTGGGGACAGGCAGCACCAGGCGGGTCAGGGGCTGTGTGTTTGGGATGCTGTGTGTTTGGGATGCTGTGCTTGTGCGTCTGCATTCCTTTCCCAGGTGGAGGGGTGGGAAGTCAGGGGTTGAAGGCAATGAGGGGCTGTCAAGATCCTGTCCTGCCTGCTTTGCAGCCCGAGGCAGATGGACATGGCACTTGGAGCTGTAACGCTGGCTTTGAGGTGGGTCTTTTCCTAGGAGCAATCCACTTCCCAACGCTCTTCTTGTTTTGGGGAAACCCCAGGCATGAGCTGAGGGCAACCACCTTCCTCTGCCCAACCTGTATGACCAAGCAGAAACCAGAAGAGAAAGCAGAAACTAGCGTCCGTGGTCCTGGGAACAAAATCATCCACCTCTTCCTCTGCTGCTCCTCGGGGCAACCTGGCGGGGCTGGGAGGAGGTGACCTGAAGCCAGGCAGGACTGGGCTGGTGACACCTGGTGCCAGGAGAGTTTGTGGATGCCCCATCCCTGGAGGGGTTCAAGGCCAGGCTGGATGAGGCTTTGAGCAACCTGGGCTAGTGGGAGGTGTCCCTGCCCGTGGCAGGGGGAGGGACGGGATGATGTCTCTAAGGTCCCTTCCAACCCAAACCATCCTGTGATTCTGTGATTCCCTGGGGCACCCTGCTGATGCCTCGTGCCCGTGCCACACGGCTATTTTATCACCACGTGCCAGTGTCGTGTTTCCTACCCTGTCAGCCAAATTTCTGCTGCTTTTGCTCTCTTCTCTTCCCCTAACCCTTCACTTTCTTTGTGCTGCATCTTTTTTTTGCTTTCCTTGGCTTTCCTTTTGTTCACCATCTCCCTGTCTTTCTGCTCCCGTCAGAAACTTCCCAGCCTTCCCTCTCCAGCAGAGCCGCATTCATGCAGATGCTGGCAGGACCAGGAGGATGCCTTCTCCTGCCCCATTCCATGCAGGCAGGTGTCCGAGTGCTGCCTGCTCCCTGCCCGCAGCCAGCGAACGCAGCAGAGGGTCGATGTGTCAATGGAGAATTGAGTGCGGAAAGAATTAGGGCAGCAAGGCATAATAATAAAACCTATTACTGTTGAAACCAAGCCAGGAGAAGCTATAGAGGGAGGGCTGGGTGCCAACTCCAGGGGAAAAAAATGTATGATTCAGCGTGGCCCATAGCTCATCTGTCTGGAGGTTAGGACAGGGCTGGGATTAAGCTTGGGGCATGGGGACAGCCAGGAGCTGATGCTGGCTGTGGCAGAGCCCTGGGACCACCTCCCTCCTCTCCCTGCAGACCCCAGTGCCTACCTATGGTGTTGATCTGGCTGCTGTAGGAGTCGTCATGTTCCCTGTAGGGCTGGGGAGGCAAATCTGAAAAGAAAATAAATATCCAGGGGGAAAGAAGGACTTGAAAGTGATTCTGTGCTTTGGGGGGAGGCACGTTTTCCTTTCTGCTTGTGCTCACGTTGCATGCTTTGTCCAAGGAAAAAACCTAAAGTTTGTTCAGTGTGACAGACCTGGAGCCCCCCGTGCATGGTGTGGCCGGGGGTAATCGCTGTCGTGTTCTCTAGGCACAGGACAAGTGTGTGGGAACCTGTTCTGGGAACACCAGTCCCGATTCAGCAGCGCAGCTTGGGCACAGGCTTTGCTTTAAGCACGAGTGTTGTGGAGGCTTCAAGCCAACACTTTGCTGAAAAGGAGCCGATGGGCTCAAAATGCTGTTTGCTTTGTTGTGATTTTTTTTTTTTTTTTAGTTCATGTTGGAAAGAGGAACTATCTCAAGGTGGCAGTCAATTAAGAAACACACAATTCAAAACGCGGCTGCTGTGATCCATCATTCTCCCCCCCACTAAGCCCCATCGGTTCCTTCTGAATACAGAAGTAATGCTGGCAATGCTAACAACCTCGTTATCACAGACGGTGTCTTTAAGGCAGCTTGGTTTGTCTCCAAGGCTTTCAAACTTTCTTTTGTCCCAAGAAGTCAAATAAATTGTAGGCAGCCAGCTAGAACGTGTGTTCCTGGGGGATCCGCTCTCCTCGGCAGATAAGCAGGCTTTGCTGTTATGCAGGGAGGTCTCCGTGTGTTCCTGAGCCCTCTGCCTGTACAGCTGTCACCGTTATGTGCTGTGTAACTGCGTGATGGGATGTATTGGGAAACCAGGTCAATGACGGGGGGAGCACAGGCATCCCTGGTGCATCCTGCAGCATCCCTGCTCAGCATCGCACGTCAGCAGCGTAGCGTCTCGGGAGCACCCAGGCTAGAAACACAAGTAAAGGGACCCTTTGCCATAAGACGGCTTGACCTCCAGCATCACACATAGCTTGGTGCTGCTGGGATGCTGGGTTTTGCTGGGAGGATGGCCAAGCCTCTTGGTTAACAAAGTCCTGGAGCTGGGGAGAGGAAGGACCAAGCCTCTTCTCATGCCAAAGCCAGGAAACAAATGGTCCTGAGTTCAGCTGTTGGCTCGCGTCCTCCCATCAGCTGGTGTAGAGCAGCTCATATATTCTTGTTTCCCTAAATGAAGGATGCAGTCAAGCAATTGAAAACAACTTCTGGGACAATCTCGTTCCATTATGGCTAATGGAACCCGGTGTACGTGGCGCGTCGTGAGTGCTGATATCTTGGAGAAACAAAGAGGGATTTTCCCATTATTCAGCGAATGGATGAGACGTGAAATGAACTCCTCTGAGGTGTTGCAGTTTGTCACAATAGAGCAAAGTGGGTCACGTTTGGAGGATTCGGGAACAAAATGTGTGCGATTTCTTGTATTCCCTAGTTTGTGTGTTCCCTCCCATTTCCATCCCCCTCCTCCCTTTCCTGTTAAAATTTGGCAGCAGAAACCCAAACTCAAAGCGTATTTCTTGTACTCTTGGAGTCATGGGTGGAGGGCAGACTGCAGCCTCCTCTCCTCCCTGGATGGGGATGCAGGAGAGGACCTTGTTGGCTCGGGCATCAGCAGGTGCTCCTGGTGTGGGGTTTTATTTGTCATTTTGTTTGCAAGCCCAGAGGAGGCATTTGCTTGTGTCTGAAAAGCTGGCAGTGACCACGAGGAGCAGCTAATCCAGGGAGCCAAGGCAGGAGCATCTCACCTCTTTCAAATGTGGTAGTTGGAGAATTAAGAAATAACCAAATATCCCCTGAACCGGATTAATTAATCTCATATTGATAAGTAAGCTAATGGATTCAATGGACTATGGGATGTTGTATTTGCAGCCCTGGGGCTGATTGATGCTTCTTAGCCAGAGAAGAGCATCCAAAATGTTTCTCACAGTTTTCCCTTCAGAAAATACAATTTCACTGAAGAAAGTGGGAGGGGAAGAGGGGAACACTTAATTTTTACCTTCCAGCTGGCTGAATTAGAATTGAAACTGCTCATTTTATTTTGAAGTATTATTTTTCATGACTGAATTGCAGGAGGTTTAGGATTCTGCTGGGCAGGTGTCCTGCTTCCAACTCTGCACCATTGTGAATGAGGGATGGGGGAGGCTGGCTCACCATCGGCTTTGCCATAAACCCAGTGAAGGTGTGCAGGACCTGCTCGGGGCATTGCCTGGTCGAACACCTTTGCTTTAGTGGCAAGGAAACATTTCCAGAGGCCAAAAGGTGCTGCCCAGAAGGTCTGTCCCAGCTTGGGCAGGGGTAGGTGCAACCTCAGTGCAAGCGAGGAGTACCGCAGAGCTGGAACGGGGGCCCTGCACCAAGGCAGTGCTTCAGGGGCGATGACCAGCCGTGCCTTACCTGGGTCAGCACACCCCATTTTTGGTTATTTATGCTTTTGAAGTGGAGGTTTTTTTCCAAAGCAAGGCAAGGAACCGGTGCAGGGATGGTGATGCAGAGGCTAGTGTGGGCAGCAGCTTTCCTCGGTCAGGCTGCGCAGATTTTGGAAGTGGTGCAGATTCTTTCTTTTATGGCCAGCGTGAAATACAGCAGTTTGTTTCTCCTTAAGCAGCGTAATTTAATTTTCTCCTGCAGAAATGCTGCCCAAAACTAAATCCCTTACAGGAGGAACTTAATCAGAAAGCTTTGGATGTAAATCTCTTGCAGGGCTCTCTGAGCCGCCCAGATCCCATTCTGGCCATGGGGGTCCTACGCTGGGCGAGGAGGGGAGAGCCCTGCTTTCAAAACCTTCCCCTGGAGTGGTTTCTGCCTCTTGCTGAGCTCCTCTTTGCTGCACCTGGGTTGCTGATTAAGAATTGCCTTGAAAGGCATCTTCAAACTCTTAATGGATTGTTTCCCGACTTCACAAATCAATGCGTTAAGATCTATAAATATTTAATCACTGTTTGCTCTCCAGAGAGGCTGGCCTTGCACCTCCTCCCCTCTCTGCCCCGCCGCTGCCGGTAAAACCCTTCCCTGCCGTGCCCAGATAATCCCATTGCTGATGACCACTGCACCACTGGGCACCTTCTTCTCCAGTAGCAGGAGGTCTGCAGAAGAAACAGAGGATGGGAAAACCCTGGCTGGGTCTTCTGCTGCAAGCAAACCAGCAAAGGCAGGTTGAACCATACAGCTTATGAGGATGTGGGATTTTTATTTTAAAATGTTCTCCCATCTCCGTGAAACATCTGCCGGTGGTCTGTTGTGTGTGTGAGGGTTTGAACCTGCTCCTTCGCTATGTCCAGGGTAAGCAGGAGGGGATGTGGGTGGCATTGGGGAGTGAGGGTCCAGTAGGTTACTGGGAACGCGGGAGGTTTGCCCTGGTTACCCAGTTGCTGGCTGCGATGTTGGACATCTCCTGTGCTGTGCTGTGCTGGCAGGATGCTCTCGGGTGACCAGCTGCCCAGCCGTACCCTTATTTCTGTGTGAGCTGTGGCCCTGAATTGCAAAATGCAAAAGAGCAAACTAAAATTCTCTGTCAAAGCCACACAAATAACGTGGCTTATGAAAGGGGTTCTTTATCACTCTGAACACTTTTTTCGTTTTATTTTATTTTTTTCCCCAGTGCAATTAAATTCAAGGTCTTCTATCATCTGCTGTCATCATTCCCTGGGAGACGCTGTGGATGTGACAGCGGGAGCGTGTTGGGAGGGGGGAGCCAGGCTGCACCCTGTGCTGGGGGGGAGCCAGGGCAGCCCGTGCTGGGGGCACTGACCGGAGCCTGTGGTGGGAGGCTGCTGGCAGGGCTCTGGGATGAACTGGGATGCTCAAGCCAGGCTGAAGTACAGGGGACAGCGGTGCTGGCATGGTGCTCTGCAGGCACAGGGAGCCCAGTTTCCTACTGGAGCAGTGAGGCCATTTCCAGTGGCCATGCTAGCTGGGGTTTTGCTGCATGAAACTCTGTGGGAGGGGGAACAGGGCAAGTTTCACGGGGAGGGAAAGGATTCAGGCAAAAGCTGATAGCAAGTTTTGTAGCAAAGAAGGGGGAAAACCTCTCAGCCTGAGCTGCAGCAAGAAGCCTTCCCTCTTCTCTTCCCAGCTTGATGGCTTTTTGCTGCACCACTGCGTGCGGGTGGTGTTTGTTTTCCCTGGTACTTGGGTGGAAGAGTTCTGGGGCTGTTGGCTTGAGTTATGGAAAGAGGCGGCGTTGGAGCAGCTGTGGTGGTGATACTGGGGCTTGGCTGAGCTGGGGCTGCTGCTTTCCTTTGCTCGCCAGCTGTGGTTCACAGGGAACCTCCTTCTCCTGGTTTTCTTCTCATCACTCGGCAATTCCTTAACCTTTGCCCGTCTCTGGAGGTCTGGCTGTCTTTGCTTCCTTTCCTGAAAAGGTGACATCAGAGGGGCTTGAAGATGTTGAAATAAAGCCTTAAACTGGGCAGGAATGGGGAGATGGGTGCTGGTCCCTCTCCAGGCTGTCCCCGGAAGATGCTCCCCTGGACCCACAGCCCCACGCACAGGGAGAGCCAAGCCCTTTCTCACGGGTACCAGAGCTGGACTGGGCAGGCTCTGGGCTTGTGGGCTGTGATTTTGGGAAATCCCAGAGATGTGAATTGGGTTTTCTTCATTTCTGGGGGTAGGTGTAGTAGGATGCAGTGCTGGATGCCTGTTGGTACTGGTGGTGGGTCCAGGAAGATGCTGGATGATGGCTTCCCCTGGAGGAACCTCAGTTGGGTGCCCCCTTTCCCCTGCTGTAAGTGGCTCTATCTGGAATCTGCTTTATTTTTATTTCTGAAAGTGAAAATGAGAGAGAAAGAAATGTGTGGGGCTGGCTGGCTCCATTCTGGGGGTTTTTGTGGAGTCCTCCAGGCTGTGGGGAGCCTGGGGAAGCTGGAGATGGCGTCAGGAGCCATCCCATTTTGAAAACAATGGAATGCAAAATGTCATGATTTGTCCCACCCTGCCTCCCCTGAAATGGGAAGGAAATTCCAAAAAAAAAAAAATCTCATCATGACAACTCTGGCACTTCTGTTCCCATTTGCTCCAAAATTACCTTTCAAATTTATTTCAGTTCTTTCCAGCAGAAGAACTGTCAGAGAGAGACTCTTCCAGGACAGCTGACAAAGAGAGAAAATCCTGAAGCAGCATCCGTCCCCGCTATCTCTAAGGGAACTAAACATGGCACATTTCAGCTCCGGGTGCCTGTGCTGTACTCTTTCCTCCTGCAGCATAAATCCCAAAGGGAGACAATGTTCTGAGTATTATAATTTGATGATAATAATTCAGCATTTACAGAATCTTCTATCTCTAGATAACAAAGCTTGTCAGGAAAAAAATATTATCCTCAGTGACAGGTGGGGGGGATGAGAGGTGAAGTCGAGTGAGTTGAGCTGAAAATCTGGGTGGGAAACCTGGGGTTTCTGAGTTGGAGGATTTTACTTTCCTGATGCTCTCGCTGTACCTGGGCTCCCTCGCAGGGTTGTCACCCAGAGGATGCTGATGGGATGCTCTGGGTGCAGAGGTGTTGGTGAGGTTGCAGCCCCAGGTGCAGTTTGCTGGTCCATCGTCACTGCAGTGGGCTCTGTTGGAAGGGGAGATACCAGCAGTCAGGCCAGGGTGTCCCAGAGCTTTGGAAACAATTTACATGAATTTTTTTGGTTGAAAAGTAAACAAAAGGTTCCGAAAAGCATCCTGGTGCCCTTTCTGATGACATAAGAAGTTGCAAAGCTGCAGAGATCAGGCTGGTTTTGCAGTTCTGCCTTTGAAGCGCTGTTCAGCCGTCTGTATGAAAGTGATGTCCGTATTATCGTTATACCTAATTGTTCAAACTCCTTCCTATCTGCATGACTTCACTTGTGAAATGGCCGAACGAGAGGATGGGGGAGTGAAGGGAGGGGGGGTCTGCGGTAGTGAGTTAAAACCAGGGATTAGAACCAGAAATTGTCTTATAATTAAAGTTAGGGAGCTGCTGGCACAGCAGTGTAATTATGAACGGGGATCAGTGAAGCGCAGAGCAGGCAATGTGCGATACCTGGCTTTTGGTGTCATCTGAGCAGGGGTGAGGTGCCAAAGTGATGCTGCTGGGGAAGAGGTTGGGGGGCACCATGAAAGGAAGGGGACAGGGGAGCGATCCTGTGCTGCCACAGCTCCAGGAGGTATTTCAAGCCGGATGCTTGGTACAAGATGCTCTTTGCCCAGATTTGCAGTCGGACTGTCGGATACAGTGGAGCACCTTGCAGTCCCTCCTGCCTGCTGACAGAGGGGCCAGGAGCACGCGCCTCCATTTCGCTCCAAGAGCAGCCGACCTGTTGTTTGTGCGAAGGGAACCTTTTATTTGGCAAGTGTTGGCCTCTGCTCCTTCATTTCACACTCAGTGCTCAGAGATCAAGGGCTGTTTCTTTCCAAGACCCTTATTAAATGCCTTGGAGTTGCTGGAGCTGGTTAGTTAGCACTGGAAGGGAGGACCAGGAGGTGTTTTTTTCCTAGTCCAATACTTGTGGCTGTTTTCTTGCATTCCTGTGCTCCTTCCAAGTACGAGCTGCCTGGTTTTTATTTATTAATGTTGGCCAAATATTGGTTTTTGTGAGGGTTTGTGGTGGTGACACAGAGCTGTGCATCCGTAAGCGCTCAGAAATGAGCAGTTATCCGTGTCTGCTCCCGGCAGAGGCCGCGGGATCGCTGGCTGCCGAAATGAGCTTTGGTGACCCCAGAGTGGCTCTTGTGCTCAGGGTCAAAAGGAGTTGTTTGGTTTTTTGCCTCCTGCATGACCAACACCATCTCTTCCCGTGTGGATGCTTTTCCCGCTGGTCCCTCTGCCCAGTTGCTGCCTGGAGGATGGAGCACAGCTGGATGGGTACCCAAAGCCTCAGCATCCTCCAGCCAGGGCAGGAGCATGGGATGTGCTTCTCCAGAAGTTAACTTGTGAGAGGAAGAAACTGGTTCCTGCATTGTACTTGGGAGGTTAAGGTGGAGAAGTTGTTCCTGCTGGCGTGTCCTCTGTACCCGGTGGGGACCGAAGGTGGCTGGGCCGATGGGAGTGCCAGGCTGCAGTTACGAGTGCTAACACGCTTCCCTGCAATATGCAAAATGCTTACAGGAGCAATGGGAATTTCTGCCTGACCTCAGCTGGTGTGATCAACTGATGCCCTGAAGCATGAAAATAAATAGCTCTGACTCATAAGAACAAGTGGTGCAATTACTTTAGCTGGGATAAAATATTTGTAAGTATCTAATCCTTCTCTGTACCGTGCGCAGAAGCGAGTACTTATCTCCCTGCTGCTCCCTCTTCCCCGCAGCAGCGCAGCTCCCTGCAAACAAGGAGCCTCTTAAACTCCTCGTGTCGTGGTACAGCTGTGCCCGCAGCCCTGGCGCTGAGCTGCGGCATCGGGAGGGGGGCATGGCCCCGGGGATGGCTGTGGGTGGAAGGTTTGGGGCTATTTTGTGGCTTTGCCTTGAAAAACTAAGGCAGGAAAGAGTGAGTGGAGGTCTGTAGCAGAAGGGCAGCTCAGAAGGAGCTGGAGGCAGGGAGGTGAAGCTGGAGGGGGTGTCCCTGGTGTCGTGCGGAGTGGTGAACACAGCTTTATGGTTTCTCCTGTGGTTGCTGGGGTGAAGAGAAGGGGCAAATTCTGGCTCAAAATTGGATATTTGGCCCGGACGAGGGGCTGGCTGGGGCTGGCAGCTGCCTCCTTGCCATCAGCTTGGGAGCAGCAGGGGTAGGGGGGAAATGGGGCTCCTTCACCAGTTGGAAGTTACCAGGCTGGCAGCAGTGAATCCCCTTAAATAACACATAGAAGGCAAATTCAGATGTAAACTTAACTTTTTCCCCCTTAATATTATCCACCAGCCATGTCTCTCCCCTGGATGTGCTAGGTGCTGTTCTGTGTTTTAATTTTGATTGTTAATCACTGCAGCTGATCTCATGCTTAGTGGCAGGGAGCCCTCTGCATCCCCTCGCCCCTGTGCAGGGCCGTGCGCCTTGTCCCTCCTCACCCACGTGTGACAGGAGCTTTGTGCCGGTGTTAAACAGCCAAGTCCTTGGGTGCATCCACTTGGAAAATAAACTCTTCAGAGGCAGGACGCTGGGGTCATGACAGGGCTGCTGTGTGTAGCCAGCGCTTGCCATTAGCATCTCGCTTTGCTCAGATCTCGGGGTGTAGATGCTGCCTAAGCAATGCCACTGTGCAGAGGTGGAACGGCGGGCTGGGCACTGCTGATGGGGTGCAGGGTCCTGCTCCGGGAAGGGCGAGGGCAGTGCCATCCATTCTACCAGCCAAGCTCAGGTGGGTTTCCGTCTGGATGTCCTTTGCGGTGCCCCGGGGTCATTCCCAGGGATGAGCCCGACCCTGATGCAGAGCCAGAATTTTTCTGGATCAAGCATTTTCTTTGGTTTGTTATTTTTTTAAGCAGTTTTGATCTGACAGTGATTTAANCACGGCGGGCTGGGCACTGCTGGTGGGGTGCAGGGTCCTGCTCCAGGAAGGGCGAGGGCAGCGCCATCCATTCTACCAGCCGAGCTCGGGTGTGTTTCCATCTCGATGTCCTTTGCGGTGCCTCGGGATCATTCCCAGGGATGAGGCTGACCCTGATGCTGAGCTGGGATTTTTCTGGCTCAAGCATTTTCTTTGGTGTTTTTTTGTTTGTTTTTTTTTTTTTTGGTAGTTTTGATCTGACAGTGATTTAATGATCTTTTTCTAAAATTTAGGGGGTTTTGGCTTTGTTTCAAACATTTGCAATTTCAGAGCTAATTGTCACATGACACATTAAGTTCACAGCAAAATATTTTAAGGCTCGTTTTTTTTCCTTAATGCTGTCAGCAAACAGAAAAATGACTTAATCTCATGGCTGTGCCCTGATGTTCAGTCTCCTTTGGTAGTGCTATATCTGGACAAATACACAAGGCAATATGTTCCTTTTGCCAGTTTCACAGTCAGCAGGAAAGAAGTCCTGACTTCCAATGTTGCCCATCCTCCTCCGAGCCCTGGGGCTGTTGGGGGGCTGGGGGTTTGCCCTGTCCCCCCCATTGTCAGGCTGTCATGAGCCTGGGGAGGGGGTGGCGGTACCTCGGACCAGGTGGGATCTGCTTTGGGAGGGATATCATCTCCTGGGGCTGGGAGAATGGGATGAAGCACTCCCAGAATAATAGGATTTGCTTTGTTTTAAGGAGACTAAAATAAGCTATTTCCCATAGCTGCTCTTTCTCTGGAAGATGCTTACCTATGGGGGAAAAAAAACCATCCTCTGGGACATAGTGCTTTTTAGATAGCAAATAATTGGTGGGACAAAGGCAGTTTTGAGGGCATGAGGCCAGCGTTGTACCTGCTCAGTACCCACCATTGGGACTGGGGATCTCCAGAGCGCTCGCTGCCCAGCAGCTTGAGCATCCCTGCCGGGTTCCCCGAGCAGGGCTAGGAAACGAAAATGCCTCCAACGCACACAAACTAATTACTGTCGCCTGTCCCTGGAGAGCGCGTGTGATTTGAGCTGCGAGTCCTCTATCTTGATTGTTCCTTGGGAAAGGAACAAAACCAGGCTTGTACCCACAGTCCCCACGGACTTGGGGAGATGTGTGACTCAGGCTTGATTGCGTTATTCTGTCTGCCACCGCGATATTAAAAACTTTTAATAAACACATTTGCAGCGCAGACAATGTGCCTGCTTTAGGCTGACTTTGGGAGCTGAGTGCTGAAGTTCACAGTGAACGTTGTTTCTTGCTGGGGTGTGCCAGGCTGGCATCAGTTGGTCCTGGCTATGAGCTGGGCTGATGCTGGGAGTCACCAGTTTCCCAAGGGAATAATGTCCTGGACCTTAATGCTAAGGCTGGCCAAGGGGAGACTGGGCTGTCCAGTGGCAAACCTCCAGGCTTCAACGCTTCTCAGCCCTTATATATACATTCTATATATATGTATATAGTGGGTTTCTTTCATTTTCACTTTCTTTCTGATCTGCAGTGAGGAAAGCCTCCCCATGGCACCCAAAACCCATCCCACTGAGATGCAAACGCCCTGGGAAGGTTTTGGCTTGAGCGCAGCACACCCTTCTGATGGAAACCAATTAGCTGCTGCTTTTGCTCTCCTCCCTCCTCTTCTTCCTTGCTAGAATAAAGTGGTTTGCATCATTTTTCCCCTTGTTTCAGCCAACAAACATGTTTGTTTCTCCTTAATTACCTGGGTGTCAATGGGGTGCTTCATCACTGTCTCTCCTCAGCCGGTTCCTTTTCATTTCAATATGTAGCAGATAATCAGTAGCCTCAATAGCAAATCCTGCAAAATCCTGCAGACTTGAAATTAGAAAATAACCCAGAAATGACCTTGAGATGACTTTCTATGCCTGTGGAAATTAAAATTAACTGGACTGATTTGACTGGCCTGAGGGGAAGAAGGTATTTAAGAAAAAAAAAAAAAATCTGACAAATGAGCCAGGAAAGTTCCGAGTGTCTCAGGTGAACGGGAACATTAAAATATGTATTAGTTATAAATGCTCTAGCGCAAGGTGGCTGAAATTGTTACAGGAAAATAATCTGTGTGTATGCATGAGGGATGCGTGTGAGATGCGCTCGGCTGCGGGAGGAACGTGACCCCGGAGCTGGTGTTTCTGTGGCTGGAGGAGAGCAGGAGGCGGGCGGTCTGTTCTCGCTTGCTGGGGAGAGTTAGCATGCTCTCGTGCACTTTGCTGTCTATCTGAAGATTTATTTCAGTGGTGCTGGCAGCTCTGCTGGAGCTCGACCCTCGCTTTTGCTGTGTGTCGCACAAATGCGGAGAACTGCAGGGTCTGCAGCCAGCAGAGTGAAGGGACGTGGTGACCGGGTGTCTGTATTCTAGTAGCTAGGAAGCACAGAATGGCTCGCACAAGGTCTCTTTGGCTGGCCATTGTGCTTCAGTCATGGCTGTATCTCACCTGTGGACATCTTCCACGTGGACAAACGAGCTGGCAGACATGGGATGGAAGGTGGCTGGAGATATGCATGAGGGTGATCCTCTTGCGATTTCCCAGGTCTTGGGATTTTGCTTCAAGCAGCCACATTGCCAGGGAAGTCACACTGCTGTGACACCGTGAAATGTCACCCTTGCCCTCATGTCAAGGGGACACATGTCCCGTGACAGCCCAATGGAGTAGCTGTCATCCTCTATCTACTGCTGGAGCCCTCCTCCTTGTCTTAACTGGTGTCTGGGGGGGGTGAAAAGAGACCAGATGAAGGCAATGTGACCAAAAGCAGAGTGTCTGGAGGGGGGAAGGTGTTGGGTGTGTTGACTTGAAGGAACATGCTAACTCGTTGACTGGGAAGGTGCATTGGGGTTATGTTGCAAGGCAGAAGAGTCAGGAACAAGGGAGTGTGTGGCAGCCAGCCAAGGTTAACCCGCCATGGAGGGCAAGAAACGTGAGTGCAAGTACGGACTGTCACCCAGCCCGGGGCAGGGTGCTGTGTTGCGGTCCTTGGGGTTGCATGTTGGAGGCTGGTCTCAGTCTGGAGCTGCTAAAGAAGGGATCCTGTTGTCCTGCTGCATGAAGGGTCTGTGCTCTGTGGTGGTCTGACCCATTGTTTGGTCTCCACAACTACTTTGTCATTGTCTACAGACACGTTTGTCATTTGTGGGGTTGGGCAGCAGCATTATCTTGACAAGAGAGAGAGATTTAGTGCTCTGTAATCCATGCTTGTCCATCCTAATTACTTCCCTTATCAGCCTTTAGGAGAGTAACTTCAGAGTGGTAATTAGTCTTTTCAATCCCACCCTATCTTAATAATTAACACAGTTAGAATGGGAGAGAAGAATCTCTGGTTTGGGCTGGAAAGGTCCTTCTGGGGGGAGAGCGGCACAGATTGCTCAAGGACTCAACAGCAGCCTGGAGAGGACATCCCTGGGGATGGCACAGGGAGGCCGTGTGCTGAGGACCTGCGGGATGGTGACAACAAGTAGCAAGAAATGCGAGCCAAAATTGTGTTTATATAGTGTGAGTTTGGATGTTTTATGAAAGGAAGCGCTTGGCAGGCACGGGTGATGCGGTATCGGAGCGGTGAGCATCTGCGGTTTGCATGGGCTTCACCTGGAGTTGCAAGCATCCAGCTCTGCTGAAAATGAGCCCATTCATCATCTCTAGTGTTGGAGACACAGCACAAAAAGGGCAGTTTGACCTAATACTGCCCTATAGCAGCTGCAATTACTGGAGTATAATTCATTTCAAATGGATCCAGAGATTTCTTTCCATTAACACCCAGAGTGAAGAAAAAAAAAAAGAAAAAAAGCATGAGTGGGCAGGCTTGGCAAGGCAGGCGGTGATCAGCCCAACAGTCATCGCAGGCAGGTGATAAGTTGCGTTTTGCAGAGGCAAAAGACAGGATTGGACCTAGTGAGGCTCCTGCACAGTTCTCTGGGAAGACAATGGTTTTCGTTTCTGGGGTTTCAATAAGGATCTTAA
The DNA here is from genome assembly GCA_013400615.1 of Syrrhaptes paradoxus. Lineage (NCBI taxonomy): Eukaryota > Metazoa > Chordata > Aves > Pterocliformes > Pteroclidae > Syrrhaptes > Syrrhaptes paradoxus. The sequence goes on from VZTO01003743.1 coordinate 17,708, forward strand.
CCCTGAGTACAGGCAGCAATGTCGTGTGTGGTGGGAGGATCAAGGGCAGCCATGGTGGCAAACCTCTTGCAGGAAAACTTCATTCTCAACTTTTTCCATGTAGAAGGGTTTTAGTTCATAAAACTCAAATCTGTTTGGGGTAGCGGGTTGGTTTAGTTATGTCCTTTTGCAGAAGGAGGCCCCCAGAAGAAGTTTGCAGGAGAGGGAAGAGTGAAGCCCTGGAAACCCCCCTGTTCTCATCAATTTTAGGATGTATTGCTGGGGCAGGATGCACAGAGACTGTGCTGGTAGTTTGGACACTCGGTGTTGCCTCAGCTCAAAGATCTGGGTGTATGCATCGAATCTGGTGTTCCTTTGAAATCGGTTGTCTCAATTGGATCTTGGTACGTGCTTCTTGGAATGAAGCCGTTAACCAGCAAGGTGGGTCTGAGCAGCAGAAACTGCTTTGGCATGCCATGGCAGGGCTGGGGATGAATGCGGCTGGGGCACTGTGGCTCCAGAGCTGACCTCTGTCTCCAAGGAACCTGCGAATAAATGTACGTAAAGGGAGGGGTGGTATTGAAATTTTTTTTTTTTTTTTTTAAGGCTGCTTCTTTAATTTTCAGACATCTTCTATCCAACCTGGCTCTGGGGAAAAAAAAAAAATCTTGGTTTTTATTACAAGGCTCAAAGGCTCGTGCTAATAGGTTGGTTTAGAGCTGGCAGTAATACCTCCCAGAAAGTGTCTGCAAAACTGTCTGAAGGCTGGAGTCCCCCACCACCTTCTCTGTATCTCTGTCCTCACTGGCTTTTTCCATCCCTCCCCCCAGTCTGTTCCCTTGCTCTGGAGCTCTGAAGAAGACCTGCTTCTGCCAGCTCCGGGTGAAACATCGGACATGGCCCAGGGGGTCTCAGGTCCTGGGCCAGCTCAGGTTTTGGGGTAAGGGTGCAGGGGTATGGAGGGGGTCACTTGTCTGAAGAGCTTCCCACCCTTCCTGGGCCGCTGCCATGGAAGATGTATTATTTCCCTTGACTTCTTCCAGGATGAATTCGTTCCCCACTGTGCGAGTGGTGCCAGGCGGGTGTCAGGCTCTGATGGATGGGCAGAGACACTCGGCCGTTGGGTAACGATCCCGCTTGGTCGTGCCCTGTGGCTCCTTGCCCCGCTTCCTGCTGGGGACACGGCCCCTTTGCAGTCCACGTTTCCCTTCCATCATCATTGTGCTAAACCAAAGAGACAGCTCCATTCAATAATTCATAACCTCACGTAGTCTTTGTAATATTTAAAGGAGGGTAAAAAAACTCAGCCCTTTGGTTTGTCCTTCCTCCAGGCTGGAGATAAGGAGCAGAAGTGACGGAGACTGTTGGGTTCCTTGGGCAATGCTGTGGGTCTGGATGTGGTGATGGGTGCAAATGCCTTTGTCCAGCCAGATGCAGATGACTTGGAGTGATAGGGACGTGGGACAGGCAAAGTCCCTCTGAAGGTGTGAGCGTTGTGTTGTGAAGGCTATGCGAGCAACCTGTGCAGGGGCCAGAAAGTGCTGGCTGAGATTTTACTTTTTTTGTTTGGTTTTGAGCGTGTTTAAATTAGCCTGATGCTCAAGTCTGGCTATCAAACAGGATTTGATCATTCAGAAACTCAGGTGTCAATGAAACCCAGCAAAACTGGCTTGTAAGCAATTTTGCGATGAGTTTTGAACAGTTCCCTTCCTGTCCGCGTAGTTTAGCCTCATGCAGTGACCGTATAGACTTTGCCGTTGCCTTTGGCTATAAGGTGAGATGCTGGGTTTATCCTCCACCCACCCAGGCTTGTTTTCGTTCTTGTACAGACTTTTCTGAAATCTGAGTAGAGGGTGCTGCACAAGTCCAAAGTGTTCGATTGTTTAGAAGTCACTGGAGTATCTTGTGCTCATTATTTTAACAATTGGAGAGAGGGTTTTATTTTCTCCAGAATCATAAACACAATCTTCAATGTGGTTTATGAAAACAATAAAGCTAAACTCTAATAACCACACATTTTCCTTGCTTTATGTGCACGCATCCTTGGGGAACGGGGCCTCAAGGACTCTTCTTGGTTTTCTTTTAACAGAGTTTTAATGTGCTCAAGTTGGTAAGTGGTGGAGAGCTAGATTATGAATTTGCTTTGGTACCTAAAGGAATTTTATTTGCCTTTAAAAATGCTCAAGGTGAGGAAAAAAGGCACCTCTGGAAGAGAAAGCCAGTGACGCAACACAAAGATTTTAGCTGAAAATCAGGCTTCATTTAAATGCTGTATATTGCAAACTTCTCTGTACGAGGACTAATTAGCTTTCTTGCATCTCTTTCCTATCCTGTGAATAAAACTGTTTTCTTTTAGAAGAGATCTGAGGCTCTCAGAGGCAATTTATAAAGGAGGATGCTCTGCTACAGACGGAGAACCAAAGCGAGGAGATGAAGGGATGCAGTTCCTAAAGTGTTTAGCCACCTAATGGAATTTTTATTTTTGAGTGCAGAAGTAGGTTAAGGCCCAAGTGCTGTCTGTGGTGGTGATTTTTGGGGTGAGAACTCGCTTAACAAGGTAGTTTTCATCCAGAAGTGTTGAGAAATCCAAAATGCTGTGGAGATGCTCCAGTTTTGAATTCTCTTTTGGGGAAAGAGGGAGAAAAATCCCAATTTTTGGCATTTCTTCAAAGAAGAGTGTGTGACTGGGTGGGTAGGTGTCCGTGTGTGCTGGGGTCACTCTGGGACAGCAAAAGGCTGTGGTCTTGGCTGGCCTGTGCCTGGTGCTTGTCTTTCACCCTGTGGTTGCAACCTGTGTTCCCTGTTTCTGGAAGGAATAGATGAAGTTATTTTCCCATCTCCTTCATGGGAAAACTTCCACGTGATTTTTTTTTTTTTTTTTCCCCAACACAGACCGGGATAAGGTTCAAAACCTCAGAAAAGCCTCTTAGAGAAGCTGATCCCGTGAAGATCTATTTGCATTCAGTGCGGTGCGAGTTGGTCACGCAGGCTGTGTCTCTGCCTTCCCGAAGCCCCAACAGGGCTGAGCAGATCCATAAATATCTGAATTTATGAATTCCTCTGGGGTGCATGGCAGAGCCAAGGGTTGAACGGAGGGCTCCTCAGTCTCTGCCCAGTGTGGCAGAGATGGGCACCATAAAGGATCTCCAGGCTGCACGTACCACTCCATCCCTGCACATACCATGCGCAAGGAGCAGGAACCCAACATGTGGGGCATCAGGAGGGTGATCTACATCTGTAGACCCCAAAACCTCAACACCAAAAGGCTGGAGCCCTGTAGGAAGGTGAACCTGTGTGCCTGGTGCATCTTGGGGGGTGGAAAGTTGTCAGGGAGGAAAGAGGAGGAGATGATATGTGTTGCCACTGCTGACAGGTAGGAGATGGTGTGGAGATGCAGGCAAGTGCCTCTCTTCTCAGGAGGGGAGAACTCTGAGCTGTACGGACAGGCTGTGGGCTCCACGCTCACCACCCAGCAGCAGGAGTTAATTAGCGTGGGCTTTAACGCGGCAGGGCTGCTCGGTGCCGTTGCCTTTGCAAGCTAACGTGGTGTTCTCGCATCCGAAGTCCTTTGATGCTTGTCGGAGAGTATCAGGGCTCTCTGGTTTTGAAAGGAGCTCTCCGCAAAAGAGTGATAAATGTGTTTAATTTTTGCAGAGCTTGTAGCCTGGTTTTATCCCAGGATCCGTCTCTCGAGGTTTTATTAGCTGATGGCGTCTGTAGGAAAAAGTCAAAGCGACTAGACAGGAACAGCCGTGGAATTGATGTAGGAAGCAAGAGCATGTTTTGGAGATAATGTTTCTCATTCTTGCTATTGCTACGTGCTGGGTTTAGGAAGTGCATTTCCAATTCTGCCCTAGTCTTAAAACTGCTGCCTGCCAAAAAAATCCCCTGGCTGGCCTCCTGCTTGGGCAGGCTGTGAGCCGCATGCTCTGGTTATGATGGGACCCCTGCTCTGCTCCGTGGGAGAGTCCCTGCTGGGCTGGAGCACAGGGACCAGTGACAAGATGGGTGACAAATGCCCTTCTCCCCCGTGTGCGGCTCTGATAAACCCAGTGCAGAGGAAAGCTTGGCTGGGCTTGCTGAACGCTGCAGGTGGCAGGAGGGGCCCGGGTGCGCTGGCGTGGGGCGACGATCACCCTGCCTTCCAACCTGGAGAGAGACAATTTGCAAACATGTGTTGATGCGTTCCCGTAGGAAGCCAGGCACTAAATCATCACCTTGCAGCTTGCATGCAGATTCATCCAGGGAACCTATTTAATTAGAGGATAAATTTAGAAATCAATTATTATTTGCAGAAACAGTTTCTTTTCCTCTAATGAGGCTGCAAGGTTTCATCCCCCTCTGCCTCTCTCCCATGACCTCTGTGTGTGCAGATCAAGAGTGGAAAGGCTCCGTGTCTCTTCTTTCTCAGTGTAGGTGGCCCTTTCTGGGCAGCTGCTGTACAGCTTTCCCTGAGACTCTGGTAGGACAGCAAATGGGGATACAACCATAAAACTGTGCTGCTTTTGGATCTGATGGTGTGGTAATGATGGGGTACCAGGTCCCCTGTTAGTAGGGACATGGATTGCCCTTTCCCTGGCCTTTGGGTAGGGGATGGGAAGCGATCTGAACTTTATGGGAAGGGGAAAATAAGGATCAAAGTCTGTAATGGCATGGTAGCCCTGTTCTTATGATGGGAAGGAAGGATGGAGGGGGTCAGGAGGGGCCTCAAGAAGCATTTTCACTGGTGGGGAACAGCAGGTAACCCATCCAGGGAAGGAGTGGGACTGTATGGGGTGGTGTGGGGTGCTGGTGGGTTGTTAGGGGTTCTGCAGAGCTGGGTTGGGGCTGCAGTGATGGCAAAGCTGGCCGTCCTCTGCCTGTTTCCTCAAGCTGCCACTGGAGCTGGAGGAACCTCTGGGCCAGCTGGAGACCTCCCTGTGCCTGGCTGGGGCTGGCATCCCCACAGCATCGCACCCCAGCACTGTGGTTGTGAGGACATTGCTGCTTCAGGCTCCGGTCTCTGCCACTTTGTCGCTTCTAATCTCTGACAAATTGCATAGCTTTTCTTTTGGCTTACCGACTTTTAAATGAGGAAAAATTATTTTGCCCACAGGCTCTGAGAAGCCTGAGTAAATTCGGTTGCTTTTATTATTTTGGATTTTAATGTCTCCTCATCTTACGATGCTACTTTCTGAGCCCTCCAGCAACTTCTCCGTGCTCTCGGATCAGCTGCTTCGAGTCCAGTTCATTCCAGTGTGAATCAGTCCAGAGAGAGGTGAGGACTTTCCCAGCTATGTCTCAGCAAACCCTTTTGCTTCTGGCAGCCTGATGGCTTGCAGCTTCCCACCGCAGCCCTTTGCTCCAAGGCTGAGGCTGCCCCGGGTGGTCTGTCTGGCTCAGGGGGGTCTGGCACCCTGGGATGGCACCTCAGGGAGCACCAGGCTGCTCTTGCATGGCCTTTGCTGTGCTTCTCTCCTTTCCTGCAGAAACTCGGTGGTGCTTGGCCAACAGGAGGCTGTTGGTGTGTCCTGGGTTGATGGCATCCCTCTGGGTGCTTGGGTAGATAAATGTGCGAGGTCGCTCCAGGGTTAAGGTGTAATGCTCTTAGAGAGAAGTGGATTTTCTGTGAGGTTGCAAGAACCCATTTCTGTAAGTAAGAGCTGAATTTGGGGTTTGTGTGTGGTCAAGGCAGAACCTGGGTACTGGGGAGGCTCTGGGGAACTGGAGGCTTTCCTAGGGAGTGAGCACTCAAGAGCCTCTTCCAGAGAAGAGATTAGACCCTTAATCCTTTTTAACCACAGTGGATGGCTGCCCTGACAGCGAGGGAAGAGGGACCCTGTTTGTGTAGGAGCCCTGTCACGATGCACGTGGAGGGGCTCCAGTGACTGTTCATTCCTGGTAAATGATATTTTTACCTTTTCGGGTAAGGGTATGCGCAGAATTTTCAGGCTGCTAGGCTTTTGATGCACTCACCTGGTGCTCCAGGTGAGACAGAGGCTGAAGAGCCCAAGCTGCCCACTCCCTGCCTTTTTTTGCAGATGCCCAGCCAGCAGCCAGCCCCTCTCCTTTGCACTGCCAGCTCCTTCTCCTTGGGAAAGGACATCCATCTCTCTGGAGGTGGAACCGTCCTAGCGTTTGTCTCTCCTCTCTCCTTCCCTGCTTTCTTCTCCTCCTCTGCCCGTCCCGCGTCGGTGCACAGGGATTTTCCACTGGGACCCCCCAGTGCTCCAGAGCTGATTGGGAGGGGAGATCCATGGAGGAACTGTGCTAGAAAAATTACTTTGCTTCCCAGTCTGAGCAATGCCCCGAGCTATCAAACCTCCTTATCGTTTTAAGAGGTATGTTTCCCAAAGAGAGACATTTAAAAATGCATAGCAGTTCCCAAGCACTTGGCTAGTTTTAATGAAGCTCTGAGCGATGCTCGCCCCTTGAGGCTGGAACCGTTCGCTCACTCCCCGGCGGACGCTGTACAGAACGGCGGATGCTGGAACACGGACGTAGTGTTCTGCTTTGCTGTGAAGTCTGCCTGGCTTTGCAGCGCTCTTCAAGTCACTGGAATAGGTCACCATGCCCTTCTGCTCCTGCCGCAGCTTGCAGGGAAGAGAAACGTGGTCCCTTCTGCCCGACATGTCCTTTTGCCTGTGTGACAGCCCTTCTCTGCCCCTTGGAGCCCACCCCAGTGTGCTGGGCTGCCCTCTGCCCTGCTCCACTCCCGGCTCTCAGCTTTGGCAGGAACACAAAGTCAAAGAAAAAGTTGCAGTCACCATCGTCACCTGCACAGGGAAGAGGCTGTAGGGGTATTTTTCCAAAAATTGAATGTTTTCTCTTTGCATAAGCCTTATCTAATGCCGTGATGACTCCTGGCCAGCTGCAGTGTTTGAGGTGCTGCTGGCTGTCCTGGAAAAAAGTGTCACCCCCCCAGCCTCACCGGCTGGTGCCTGGGTCAAGGAAAAGATAGCAACAGGGATGCAGGCAGGAGGGGCTGACGGAGTTCCTTCTCTCTTTTATTGTAGGACTTGGGTTAAAATATCAGCAGAACCCACTCAACCCCATCTCCATGTGCCAGTGTGCCACACACTTGGGGACCGCGTGCTGCCACTGCAGGCAATGCACGGTGCCCTACCTGCGCCTCGCTGCCTCTCTCGTGCTCCTTTAGCCGCTGTGAAAAGTCGGGCGGGTGGTTATCGCACGCAGCAGCTCTTGCTCAGTAGCCTCTGGTTGTGTCATTAGACACTTCAGATCTGTTCAGGCTCCAAGCGAAGCTCCGGTGTCACCGTGCAGGCAGTGACCTGCAGCAGCGGGCGATGACACTCTGAGCGCCAGCACCTCGGCTTAGCTGAGGATTAAATAGGGTTTTTTTTCTTGTCCAAGTGCAGTGAGAACAGACCTTCTAATGCCTGTAGTGGTCCCGCAGGAGCCAAGCTGGGATGTTCAGATGTGGTGGAGCCATGTGCGGGGCTGGGGCAGTGATGGAG
>VZTO01003743.1:25650-42185 GCA_013400615.1 Syrrhaptes paradoxus
TTGTGTAGGAGCCCTGTCACGATGCACGTGGAGGGGCTCCAGTGACTGTTCATTCCTGGTAAATGATATTTTTACCTTTTCGGGTAAGGGTATGCGCAGAATTTTCAGGCTGCTAGGCTTTTGATGCACTCACCTGGTGCTCCAGGTGAGACAGAGGCTGAAGAGCCCAAGCTGCCCACTCCCTGTCTTTTTTTGCAGATGCCCAGCCAGCAGCCAGCCCCTCTCCTTTGCACTGCCAGCTCCTTCTCCTTGGGAAAGGACATCCATCTCTCTGGAGGTGGAACCGTCCTAGCGTTTGTCTCTCCTCTCTCCTTCCCTGCTTTCTTCTCCTCCTCTGCCCGTCCCGCGTCGGTGCACAGGGATTTTCCACTGGGACCCCCCAGTGCTCCAGAGCTGATTGGGAGGGGAGATCCATGGAGGAACTGTGCTAGAAAAATTACTTTGCTTCCCAGTCTGAGCAATGCCCCGAGCTATCAAACCTCCTTATCGTTTTAAGAGGTATGTTTCCCAAAGAGAGACATTTAAAAATGCATAGCAGTTCCCAAGCACTTGGCTAGTTTTAATGAAGCTCTGAGCGATGCTCGCCCCTTGAGGCTGGAACCGTTCGCTCACTCCCCGGCGGTCGCTGTACAGAACGGCGGATACTGGAACACGGACATAGTGTTCTGCTTTGCTGTGAAGTCTGCCTGGCTTTGCAGCGCTCTTCGAGTCACCAGAATAGGTCACCATGCCCTTCTGCTCCTGCCGCAGCTTGCAGGGAAGAGAAACGTGGTCCCTTCTGCCCGACATGTCCTTTTGCCTGTGTGACAGCCCTTCTCTGCCCCTTGGAGCCCACCCCAGTGTGCTGGGCTGCCCTCTGCCCTGCTCCACTCCCGGCTCTCAGCTTTGGCAGGAACACAAAGTCAAAGAAAAAGTTGCAGTCACCATTGTCACCTGCACAGGGAAAAGGCTGCAGGGGTATTTTTCCAAAAATTGAATGTTTTCTCTTTGCACAAGCCTTATCTAATGGCACGATGACTCCTGGTGTTGGCCAGCTGCAGTGTTTGAGGTGCTGCTGGCTGTCCTGAAAAAAAGCATCACCCCCCAAGCCTCACCGGCTGCTGCCTGGGCCAAGGAAAAGATAGCAGCAGGTTTGCAGGCAGGGGGGGCTGACAGAGCTCCTTCTCTCTTTTATTGTAGGACTTGGGTTAAAATATCAGCAGAACCCACTCAACCCCATCTCCATGTGCCAGTGTGCCACACACTTGGGGACCGCGTGCTGCCACTGCAGGCGATGCACGGTGCCCTGCCTGCGCCCTGCCTGCGCCTCGCTGCCTCTCTCGTGCTCCTTTAGCCGCTGTGAAAAGTCGGGCGGGTGGTTATCGCACGCAGCAGCTCTTGCTCAGTAGCCTCTGGTTGTGTCATTAGACACTTCAGATCTGTTCAGGCTCCAAGCGAAGCTCCGGTGTCACCATGCAGGCAGTGACCTGCAGCAGCGGGTGATGACACTCTGAGCGCCAGCACCTCGGCTTAGCTGAGGATTAAATAGCGTTTTTTTCTTGTCCAAGTGCAGTAAGAATAGACCTTCTAATGCCTGTAGTGGTCCCGCAGGAGCCAAGCTGGGATGTTCAGATGTGGTGGAGCCATGTGCGGGGCTGGGGCAGTGATGGAGAGATGTCCTTTGCGGGCTGGCACCGGAGAGGGGCAGAGCTGGTCCCTGCAGGGCTCAGGACTGAGCAGAGTTTCTTGCCCTGATGGAGCAGATCTGCTGGTCCCCTGCATGTTGCTGAATTTTCTGAGCCAAGACATCCATACTGTCTTCATAAAAAACTATCTCATTTAATCCATCCTTAAAACAGTGCCGAGCCAGGCAGCTTTGTGTGCCCATTACCTGCAGTAAGGCTTCCTCGTCAAAGACGTTGGTTTCTTCAACAGGGATTAATAGTTGAACTATCAAAATGTGGTGCCTGTGATTTTCAAATAATCTTTTTCTCCTGTTTACTAGCTCTGTCTCTTGTTGGATTTGAGGATCTGGAATAAGCAGGACACAGGAGCCTTTTGCAGCTTTCCTCGTGCATCTCTACAGCCACAGCTTCCATGGACCAGCAGCTCTTCCTCCTGTGATGAGAGGAAATACTTGGCTCTTCCTGGCACCTCCAAGTGCTCTTTGAGAAGTCAGCTCTGTGCCTCTCTTGGGTCAGCTGGGAGGTTCCAGAGAAGCGGCAAAGCTTGACCTTCTCAATAAAACCCCAAAGCACCTCCAAAGCAAAGTCCTGTGCCTTAACTGGGGGGTGGTGACCGAGGAAGGGGAGGGGGCTGCTCAGCAAAATCTGTGTCAAGGCACCTTGTTCACACCCATCCCTCCTGCAAGCCTGGTCTTCATCTCTGCAGGGCATGCACACGCAGCTTGGAGGCTTAAAGTTGCTTTCCTTCGCCTTTTCTTTAATGGTGGATGGCACTGTCGAGGGGCTCCAGCTGAGCCCCACCATGCTGCCCTGAACCTAGATGTCCCATCTCTCTGAGGAAGCTGGAATGCTCTGCCAGCTGCTCTTCCAAAAGCAGCATTTCTCCTTCCAACTGAGAGGACCCGTCGCATTGAGATGCTTACAAGTGATTTCTATAGGATTGGTTTAATACATGGTAGTGCTGTCCGCCCGCACGTGGTTGGCTTCCAGCGCTGGTCAGGGGGAGTCTCTGCTGACAAATAAAACTGGAATTGAATGGTAGGGAATTGAAAGTCAAAAGGGCCCTGTAATAATTTCAGACTGCCTGAGGCACTGCGCCGAAGCCCTGGCATTATAAATAAGGGTAATCTGCTAGAGCCTGAATTGCAATCAAAGCCACTGTAACAGTGTGGAGCGTGCGCTGAGCTGCTTTCAGGTGCGCGGAGCCAGGTGACGATCTGCAGGCAGTGTGGGAAGATCGATATCCGCTTGCTGCTGTACCCAGAGCCAGCAGCGAGGGAGCTGTGCTGGAGCAGCCCAACCCTCCGGTTGGCTCAGAGGGTTTCCATGGGCTGAGTCATGGAGGGGGCTGACCCTGTCCTCCCTGCTCACCTTGTCCCATCTCCTGGACCATCTGCGTGATGATGCAGTCTGCTGACCTCTTGCTGCATTTCATAATAATTGCATCTACCTAAAATATTCTCTTAATGAATAACATTGGTGGAAGGATGGGAAGAATCCAAATGTCCTGACTGAGTTCACTGTTCCTGACATTAACTGGAGTAAATCCAGTATCGTCCCTTGGCCCACCAATGTGACACCAGCTTGTGACAAATTGCACAGGTTGCCCCAGAATGGCTGAAGCCAAGTCAGACTGTTGGGCAGAGAAGTGTACGGGGTGGTGTTGGTGCCTGTGAAGCTGGGCAGATGCTGTGGGCCACCCTTGGGGTACTGGTGCAGTTGCATGGCTCTTCCAGCTCGGTGGTGAAATGTGATGGCAGCGAGGAGAGCCCTTCGTGTGTTGGGACTCACTGTCTGCCCTCAAGTGCCGGCGGCTGAATTTACCGGCTCAGTGCATTATGCCTGTACGTCCCTCTCGGCCACCGTGGGCTGTGTGTGTCCTGCTTTGTGCCGCGTGCACGGAAGAATCCCTTTTTCTTCACGGGGAATGGGCTTGGGAAGAGTACCAGACAAAGGGGTGCCATGTACCTCTGGGGTGTGGGTGCAGATGTACCCGCAAACCTTGCTCACACCACATCCCTGCCTGTGGGGAGGGTTTTACTGGTAAACGGGTGTAAATCTTCAAGCCCACAAGCTGAGATTCACATGATAAGCTTCCAGCTCTTAGAGAAACCAGAGGTGCTGGTGTTCATGGGGGAAGAGTTGCTGGGGTGCTTGGTAGCTCCTTGCTGTTGCCAAAACCAGTGACAAGCTCAGCCTGGGAGTCCCCCTGCATGGGGCAGAGTCTGGGCAAAGCCCTTTGCAGTGTTTGCTGAAAAGTCTCCAGGAAGGATTTTTGGCCAAGGTACTGTGGCGGTGGGAACACCACCACCTTGTCGTTGCTTTCTGTATTCGCAATGACCCCACTGGCAGTGTGGGATGGTCTATGCATGGGCTGGGGCTGAAAGCTGGATGCCTTGGGGTGCATGAAGGTATGTCGTTGGCTCTCAGCGGTGACAGAGCAGGGGGACGTGCTGGCATTGGCTGTCACCTGCCTTTGGCAGTGTGATGGTGAGGGGGTACCAATGGTGCCATCCCTGCAGCATGGGCGGATGCTCTGCCCTGGGGCCACTCTGTGGCTGTCCTTGCCCCCGTGCCTCTTCAGCCTGGCTGTGGGGAGAGGCAGGCTCTCCATCTGAACTGAGAAGGCTCTCTTATTTTTTGGGTTCCCGTTGAGCTTGGGATCTGCCCTCAGTTGTGTTGCTCTGATGCTCAGGGATCCTTCGGTGACAGCTCAGCTCTTACTACATCTATACGGTTTTTGAGGTGGCTGGTCCCAGGAGCATGCCCGAAACCTGGCTTCTCCAGTTTCTCCTTCCAGGGGGTCTGAGCAAAACCTAAGAATAGCCAAATACTGCAAATTCCACCTTGCCCCAGGTAAATGACATTTTGCCCATCCAACATCAGACACATGATGCTGCTGCCAGAGCAAACGAGATGCAGCGAGTCCACCCTAGCCTGCCCATGGGGGTGTCGGGGTGCCCCATGGACCACCCCAAGCCTCCCTGAAGCTCTCTCTCCTCCATCTAGCCCCATCCCTGGACACATACTGTGTCCCAGCAGACACATAAGGCTCTGAAGCCACCCCTGAAGCACCCTGCGGGTTCAGAGCTGTGATCCTCACAGGAGGGGGCTTTGAAAAGAGATGATCAGAGGGAGCTTGTCGGTTTTTTTTTTTTTTTTTCTTTTTTTTATTTTTTTTTTTTTTTTTTTTTTTCCCTTCTTAAACTTCTGAGCTTCTCTATTACTTTTTACGATCTGCAGCTGCGTTTGTGTGTTGCCCTGGGGAGTATTGCGAGGGGAGTGGATGGAGAAGGGAAGGAACATGTTAAAAAATGAGCAGAGGGGAAAGGGACAAAAAAAAATAATGAAGTGAGCTAATGATTGGGATTAAAAAAACCCACCACATTGCCACCAAAAGACCCAAACCTATAGAACTGTTAGGGCCCGTTTGACTGCAGAATGGTCCCCCCGGGAGCATGGAGGAAGCCCCATTACTAGAGTCATTTTGGAGCTTGTCTGCACAGAGCGCGATAATCTGTTCCGCAGGGAGCAATCCTGCGCTGGCAAGGGCACTGGGGAGAGCTCTCTGTTTATGACTTTCTGCATAAATTTGGTTTATTAGCATAAGTGGTAGCTAGCACCAAAGAATCTATAAACTAACACTTCACCGGAGGTTGGCACCTCCGGAGAGCATTAACTCAGAAGAGTTCCTGGACTAATAGCAGGAGAAATGGGGCTGCAGGATTAGAGGTGACGCGTGGGGAGGAAGAGGACGACACAGTTGACGGCGCTGTTTTTTTTGTGCGAGATTGGATCGTGTTTCTGGGCCTGCTGTAAAAGAAAATATCATTACTAAAAAGATCTCCAGCTTTCCCCCTGCCAATGGATTAAGAGGATGAGTTGCGCAGGTGAGCTGCTGGAGCCTGGCTGCAGGGTGCGGGTCCTGCTGGGATGGGGCAGGTGGTGAGGAAAAAGGCAGGAGGAGCCTGGATCTGTACACGGAAATTACTCACAGGCTTCTCACCCATCCCACCAAGGAGTTGGTCCTTACTGTGAAGGTGTCTGGCAGGTCCCAGGGTCTGAGCAGGGAGGAGAGGAAGCAGAAGGAGGGTTTGGTTATCTGACAGTGGGGAGCCATGTGGGGATGAACCGCCATAAGGAAAATGGCTTATTTTAATAACGACCTTCAAGAATTAAATAAAAATACAATAATCATGGTAGATTAGCAAGAGCAAGCCAATTAAATACAAAACAGGCTTTGTAAAAATGCCACTACAGATAAGGCAGGGCTGCAACCTCCCGAATAACTGATGAATGGTGAAGCATTGCATAAGGTCGGGGGGAGCTGGGGGGAGCTGTTGACTGTTTCAAGCCTGGCAGCCTGCCTGGGAGAAGGCAGAGGTGAAAAGGCTATCGCTGCCTGCTTGATGCCTGCTCCCTGCCTTTGGAAAAACAGAGAGGGAGTGAGCAGAGGGGAGGGAAGAGGTGGGTAGGGCAGCCCAGAGCCCGAAGGCATGGAGGAACAATCCTCCAACTTTAATATCTGCTGTTGCATTTTATATTCATCACATCAGCATAATCTGCTTTTATGGGAATCGTCTTGGTTCCCAACCAAATGCATTTAGGCCCTTTTGCTTTTAGGTTTGATTGTAATATGAGTTGAAGACTTCAGTGAAATGTTTATGTGTAAGGATTGCAGCAACAGGGAAAGGAAAAATGGAATGAGAAAATCGGTCAGAAGGGATCTCGCTGTGGTTGCTGCTGTCCCCTGCTTGTCCTGGTGACCTTCTGGCAAACCGCATGAAGTTCAACAAGGGCAAGTGCAAAGTCCTGTGTGTGGGTAGGGGCAACCCCAAGCACAAATACAGGCTGGAAGGAGAATGGATTGAGAGCAGCCCTGAGGACGAGGACTTGGGGGTATTGGTTGATGAGAAATTCAACGTGAGCTGGCAATGTGCACCTACAGCCCAAAAAGCCAGCCGTGTCCTGGGGGCATCAAAAGCAGTGTGACCAGCAGGTCGAGGGAAGGGATTCTCTCCCTCTGCTCTGCTTTCATGAGACCCCCCTGCAGTGCTGCACCCAGCTCTGGGNTTCCTGTGCAGGTGGTGAGGCAGTGGCCCAGGTTGCCCAGAGAAGCTGTGGATGCCCCATCCCTGGAGGGGTTCAAGGCCAGGCTGGATGAGGCTTTGGGCAACCTGGGCTGGTGGGAGGTGTCCCTGCCCATGGCAGGGGGTGGCACTGGATGATCTTTAAGGACCCTTCCAACCCAAGTCATTCTGTGATGGGCACAAGCCCCAGGAAGGGTTCTGTTTGGATTTGCTCATTTGATTTCCAAGGAAAACATGGAAATTTTAGTTTTATGAGACCCAGAGCTTGAGGAAAGGTAGAAAAGGAAAAAGTGTTCTCTGTGCCCTTTGTGAAGTTCAGACCATGGTTAGGTGATGTCGAAGGCTGGTGGGGTGTGGGGAGGGGCAGTGCTGCCCTCGGGCTCAGCTGAGCTGCGTGATGGGAGACGAAGGGCAGGTGTGATGAGTTTGGGCAGCGGGGCAGGTGGGGCTGGGGAGGAGATATTTGTGCTCATGTGGTGGGATAACAGGCTCATTAGATCTTCTGCTCTGTAATGGAGAAACATCATTTTCTGGGAGCTTTGGACTGGGAGAAGGGGTCTGGCTGGCTGCTGCAGGGAAGGAAGATCCTCATCATCCCTTCTCTGCTGTTCTCTCTTGGTGAGCAGGTAGGAAAATGGCCTGGCAGACTTTTTGTGGTCTGTTTGGTGGTTTTACTTGATGTTTTCACCATGAAGCTGTGTCTGAACCCCAGCTGAGAACTCCCTGTCTGTTAGCTGCCAAAATTTTAAATAGCTATAGATTACAAGTGCTTTCCTATTGCTGCCCATTTAAAACCTGAACTGTATCTCATTCTGTTTCGGTGCAGGGATGCCCTTAATTTGTTCCAAAAGCATTTGAAAGCTCTGATAACAGGCAATCTTCCTGCAGACTATTGCATCCTTTCTGATGGACGGGCTATCACTGCCGTGAGATAGTGGAGTGACAGTGCGTGGCCAGTGAAACACAGGCAGTATGATATTCGTGTCAAGTATATGAGGCCAAGAAAATTCCTTGTGTTTGGATATTGAAGAGTTCAGTAGCTAACAGGGCTTGAAAAGGCTTTTTTTTTTTTTTTGTGAGCCATGCCAGGAGCAGTAATGGCCAGGTTTCCGCAGCATGGGCTGCGGGGGTGAGGAGCACACAGGTATTTATAAATGGATGGTAAATGGTACCCAGGCTTGGCAAGTCAACTTTTGTGAGAAATTGCCTCACTGCTGGGCTTGCTTAAAATTGTGAAATGAATGTTAAATTAAAGTTTCTACTTTTGGAAGAGACCTTTTGAAAATGAAACAGGCTTATCTTCAGTCTAGGCTAAAATCCAAAAAAATTGCCTGTATCTCAGAACTCCCCAGAAATGTTCTCTGTCATCCTTTTAAACATCCCATGCAAAAATGTGCATGCAAGGGGAAAAAAAAACGGAGAAAGATTGACCCTGGAGATTTTTTTCCCTGCTTCCCTAATGTGCTGTAGCCTTTGGGAACTGTAGGGGTGGGACCCACCTCAGGTCTGTGCTGAGGCCTGGGTGATATAACCTCATTTCTGAGCTGTTCTGGAAAGGGCTGCTGCTGCTACGTGTGTGTGATGCTGTAAATCATCCTCTTGCATGGGTAGCTGTCCCTCTGAATTAAGAGGGCTTTGCATAACCAGGGTCCTGCCTCTTGGTGCTTCTGTGCTGTCCCGTGACTATTTGCTGTTCTAGAAGAGCTTGTGATACCTGTCCCAAAGCTGAGTTACTGCTTTTAGTCCTAAAAGGAGCATTTGTTATGATGTTAATTAGACAAGGAGATGCTTTTCAGTACAAACCTTTGGAGTATTGCTAGGAAGACAACTCCAATTAAGCAGCCCTGATATTCCTCTCATTTTGTTCTTCCTCCTACCACTGCAAGAAACCTTCTGCTTTAGCCTCTTTGGAGGTGAGGGACACAAGACTCAATTCATTGGGTTCCCAGGTCCTGCCCAGGCTGCTGTCCTGCAGCGTGAGCCGCAGGGCTGGCGTGATGTACAGGGTAAAGGGTGCAAGCAGCACTCCTTGCTACTGATTTGCTCCAGCAAATAGGTATTTGTATGAAAGGAGGGAAGGGCTGATTAGGAGAGATCTCATTGCAGTGACAGAGATGTGACAGGGAGGTCGTGCATCCCCTACAAAGTGCAAACGTGGGCTCTTGATGGATCCCATGCGTGGTCAGGTGCCGGTTAGTTTTTCCTCCTTTGAGTGCTCAGATCTGCGTGGAGATTGGGGATAAGGACGGTGCTGTGCTCGGGAGGCAGGGATAATGAGCACAGCCCTGTGATTAGATTCAGGTGACAGTGCAGCTGGCTCGGGGATGTCAGGAGTGTAATTAGTGAGGTGCTGAATCAGGGAGCTGGCAGTGGTGGGGTAGCTGTCCCTGTACAGCCCGGTACAGTGACAGGAGATCCTGTGGGACTGGGGCATGATGGGGGCTTATCCATGGGCAGGGGGTGGAGGGCTCCCTTATAATCCAGGATGGAATGTCAGGAGCTTGCTGCTGGGAGATGGATTGATTTCAGGGGTAAGAAAAACTGTTCCTGAAGGATGGAGACTGGAGCAATATGAGGTGATCTTTAAGGTCCCTTCCAACCCAAACCGTTCTGTGATTCTATGAGAAGGTGTTTTGCTGGGTTGGGAAGTGGGTCTGGAGAAGTGGCAGTGCCTGGTCTTGCAGCCTGGTGACCGGTCATGAGCCAGCACCCAAGTGTCATGAAGCACCGTGTCCTGAGAGGTAGGGGTGACTCCTCAGGACAGCCCCAGCTGGGTTTGTTCCTTCCTTTATCCCCACCGGGAGCTAGAACTGGATGTGCTTTTGCCCAGCTGGGTTCAGGAAAACGAAATGCAAAATGCCCCCACCATGCCCTGGCCGCTTTGCCTGCAGGGAACAAGCCCTGTCCTCTCCGCAGAGCATTCTGTGGGGGGGGTCTGCAGCCAAGGTGTGGGAGAGGACTTGGGCTCTGTCCCCACTGTGCCAGGGGAACCTGAACCTGTGCTGTCAGCCTTGCTGGAGCAGACATACGGACTGCAGGTCACGGTCCGTTATAGCTGGTCGCTCTTCCCAAACAGGAGAGAATTTAATTTGGGTCTCCCACAAAGCAGGTGATTGCCAAAGCCATGGGCCCTGGTGACTAACGGGACCTGACTTGCTTCCCATTGCTTATATTGCAAATGGAAAAACAAACACCCAAAAAAAGAGGTGGTGGAAGGAGAAATATTTTGGCTTATTTTGAGCTAGTATTTTTTTTTTGGTTTTGATTCGGCTGCCAAACTGCCAAATCAGTTCTTTGCAGAATCGGTTTCAAACTTGATGGGCAGCTGTGGAGCTGTCAGCACTCCTGCCTGTGCTGGCGGCTGCCTGCTGGAGCTGGGAGCTGCAGCTGAGCTGGGAGCTGCTGGCGCTGCCTGCGGCAGATCTGGGGATGGTTGGATTGTCTGAGCCCCTGCTCAGTCAGGTGTGCTGCCCAAGGTCCAGGGACACTGCTGCAGTGGATGTGTTGGGAAGCTGTGGTCCCAGCTCCCAGGGGGATTACGCCATCCATCAGGATCGGATGGGATGTAAAATGAACAGTAGGCTGCAGAAGAAGACCAACAGAAATGCAACCCCAAGGTCAATAGGCAGTTTGACCAAGCCTGGCAGTTATTTCTCCTTGCTGGTGTTTGTTGGTCTGGGCTTGGACTGTCCTTGCTCAAGACAGCTCTAGTGCTATCTTGAAGAGGGTTTCTATGGTAAATGCCAGCCGAGCCTGTACTGGTGTCTGTGGTTTGGCTTGCTTGGCACCGTGTCCTCCCTCCACCCTGTGCTGAGCAGCAAAACTCCCTTGGGCTTGGCTGCAGCCCTCTGGGAGCTTTTTGCTGGGTGAGCTGTAGGAGGTTGAAGGCACCTTGTGCAATGGGGTATTTACTGTTGTTGCCTTTCTGGTCCAGAAATCCCAAGGTACTTTGTAGCACCTTGCTTTTTATTAAGGAAGACAACTGTTACTGTTTGTATATGGGGGAAATAGCAGATAGAAGCTAAAAACTAATGCTCAAGCTCATGCTGTGGAGCAGAAGTAGTATTAAGGGTGAGATTCAAAAGTCCTGATTTACAGGAATGCTAAGAATACCACCTTTTAGCACCCTGGAGAAAACTGATCCTCAGTTTTGTGTTTTGTCCCTGCAGAGATGTCGGGGACCGTGGCTGACATCTCACTGGTGCACTGGAAGCAGCAGTGGCTGGAGAACGGCACCCTGTACTTCCACGTCTCCATGAGCAGCGCCGAGCAGCTCTCCCGGGCCACCCCCCCCAGCCTCCAGGAGCCCTCGGAGATCGTGGAGGAGCAGATGCACATTCTTCATATCTCCGTCATGGTGAGTGGAAGCTGCCAACAGCATCCGAGGGGACAAGGGACAATTTGGGGGGAGGATGACAGCTGGCACCCAGATCGCAGTGGCGGGGTGGTGATAAGGAGCAGGGTGTTGAGTCCAGTTTGCAAATGTCCATGTTCCTTGTTGGTTGGGCCTCCAGAGAGGGAAAGATGTGTTTGAACTAGCCAGGAAAAAGAAGAGTGGTTGGTCTTTTAAGAAAATGAAATAAAATAAACTAACACACCTTAGGGAAGAAGCTGTTGGGAGGGGGACAAGAAGCTTGTGTCTCTTCCTGCCTCTGCTGGCAGCTGGTGAGGTGTGTTAGTGGAGTATTGCTCCTTGGTCTTGTGCTTGGGCATGTGCAAAAGCAAGATTTTGGGCTTGGTCATTTCCTCTTGAAGGTTTTTGAAACTGAATTTTACCTCTCGATTGAATATGGGCTGCACATGATTGTTCTCTTGCAAAGGATGAGTCTGACCTAAGAGTAAAAAGATGATGCAGATTCCTTGAGTATCTCAGTCCCAGGTGTTTGTGACCTTTTATTAACATATTGCGTATGTGCTGTCTTGCCTTTTAAAAAGCCTATTTCTGTATCATGTAAGGTGGTTGCCTACGTCTTTGGATCTGTTCTGTCATCCTGCTGTGCCTTAGAGCTCCATCTGTACAATGGGACTAAACATATTGTCCTTTAACTCCCATTGGGATAGACTACCCCATCAACAGAATAAAAAAACCAAGTTAGGCTTGTAGATCCTGTGTATGTGCATGTCACCTGTTTGCCCAAAGAAAGTCTTTCATAGGATTGAGGGTTTCCATTGCGGCAACCCTCTGCAAAAGGCGCATCTGTTCCTATCTTGGAAGCTGTGCGTTGTCTCCACACCCTTCTGTTCCTTGTTTTGGGAAGAGGAGCAGAGACGAGAGCTGCACAAAGCCTTTTTTCCCCATTTGAACAAGCGGCTATTTGTCTTTTACGACTTAAATATGTTTTTTTCAGTGTCTCAGCCCCTGTCAGTGGGGGTTTAGGTTGGGCACTGAAGGTGTCTGAGCATGGAGAGAGGCTTTGCATTGAGGCTGTTGGGCAAGAGAAGAGGCAGTCTTATTCCAGGGAGAGGGGTCGGGGACTGCGACGTACTAGGTTGGACACAGACTGTTTCTTACGTCCTGCTAAAAATGTCAGTGTGATGGAGGGAAAAAAGGTAAAACTAGTATACTTAGAAAATGAGCCTAAAAAAATCAGTGGGAGACAGAGCAGGGAATGAAGACAGCAAAACCCAAGTTCAGTCCTCGGTTTGAGGAGTGGTTTGGCTCTCGTGGGCGGACCTGTGCCATGGAGAGGTGCCCCGTGGCTGCAGGGGACGCTGGCTCTGGAGCTGGGCAGTGAGTGCAAGGGTTTGAAATGCAGATTTTCTTTAGGAGGGAGAGATTCAGTCCTGGACCTCAGACCTTGCTGGAGCTGATCTGTCTAACAATGTGATGATTTTCATGGATTGATGCTTTGGAGAAACAAATGAGTTTCTTTGAGAAATTCCTGCCCAGAGCCTTCCTCTGCTGTACTTACAGCGCAGGAACAGGGATGCTGGTGGGCTGGAGCTGAAGGCATTGCTGTGCATATCACAGCAGGAATGGTTTTGCACTCTAATCCTGGGTTAGCTGGTGAAGATATGCCTTGCCACATCTCACTGAAGTCGACAGCATGGGAGCATCCGTGGCTTTTTCGTGAGAGTTAACTGATGCTCTGAACCCTTCCTGCAAAAGCAAGGGGAAGACAGCAGAGAAATAAATCTTCCTCCTGCACAGAATGAACCATAATTACACTTGCTTTATAAATCCTGATAGTCCTTGCAATGGGAGCCGGGGTCCCAGGTGGTGATGTGGGTCTGGGCTCCACACGTGTCCCTGCAGGGGGCAGAAGCCCTGGGCAGCTCCTCCCTGGGTCAGGATTGCAGCACAGATTTGAAACTTTGCCCATTTTTTTTTTTTTTAAGAAGTTTCATTAACTTTTTGAGTGAAACCGAGCCAAGTTTGGAGTTAGGAGCAGCAGATAAATCTGTGTTTTGTTGAGTTCCCTCCCCCAGGCACATTGTGTTGCGTAGCTAAAGTAAAATGGGTGAAAATCTGTTGGTTTTGGGTGAGGCATTTTGTCTGAGCCCCCAACTGTGCTCAGGCTGCTTTCCCACGCCTTTACCTTCCTCCCTGACCCCAGCTAAATCGCATCCCACAGAGCCCCCGTCTCTCCTGCCTCCCCAGCAGTGGGTTCCCCAGCCTCTGGACCCCAGTGCAGGGGTGGGGTACCCCCACCCTCCCCTGCCATGTCCATATCCCTCCTCCTGCCTCAGGATGCAGCCACCCATCCCTGGGTCCTCCCTTCCAGCTTCCCAAATACTTTTCCTCCTGCTTCAGCCCAGCATCTTGCTACGAGATGCAGGAGATGTGGGGAAGTGCTGCTTCCATCTCCTTTAAGTGGCTGTCACACTTCTACCTGTGTCCTCATCCTCCGGCTGAGTTACAGAGAGCCGGGGAAGGTTTGCCTGGGGATCTCGCTAATCCCGCACCTGGGGAGAGCTCCGGCAAAGCTTTATTGGGCAGCGAGACATCTTCAAGCTCCTGCTGGCGGGACCATTATTTGGGATTTGTGGAGCAGTTTCAGACTTGGCCGGTCACTCCTGCTCTGCCTCTAAACCTCAGACCTGCTCTGTACTGCATAAATCCTGGGTTTACACTTTCTTCCAGTGGTTTTGGCTGCCAGTGCATGGCTTTCTGGTTTGGGGTGGGTTTGCTTCCAGTGCAGCAGGAAAGGGACCACTGGTGTCTGTGACCCTGCATCCCTGGGGCCATCATCTGCCCTGCAACAGCCCTGGGCGACCATGACCCTTTCACACCTCCCTTCCCCAGCTCAAGGGCATCTTTAACAGCAAAATAATACTTGATTTTTTTTTTTCCTTTCCTCACTGTTTTTCCTTAATCTCTCCCCAATGAGACATAACATTAATTACTGCAGTTAAAGGGAATTCAGTCTCCATTACTGTCTGCCACCTCTTTCCTCTTGGCTTGAGCATCTGAAATTTGTCTGCCAAATGAAAAGAAAGGAGAAGGGCGGAAAAACAAACATGCAAATGCTAGATTTTATTTATTTACCTTTTTTTTGGTGCAGTGTCAAGTAGAAAGGAATCAATATTTTTGTCATTGAGCCTGTTGTGTTTTTTCCCCATAATCTTAGCTGTCATTTGGGTTTAATTGTGTTATTTCCTCTTGTGGGGAAGTAAATCTTATCTGTTTTGGATTAAAATTCAATGAAGGTCACAGCAGCTCGAAAACTTACCAGGCTGCAGCAATTAATGTTCATTTGGCTTTGATAAATTGGAATGTTCCCCACAATAGGACTGGAGTGGATTTCAGAGGCAATAATTCTTCCATTAACTCAATGATTCCTTGCGTGATGGAGCGTCTTGTCACTGCTCTGTTTGTCATCTGTCACTTCAAGGATCTGGGCATATGCCTGATATGATTTATCATGATTATTGGGGCTGCTTGTGTCAAAACATTTTAAACCACTAATTATTCCAGCCTTGTATATTGCTGAATTTAACAAAACATCAGAAATATTTACTTTTTGTTGTTCCCGACCATCTTGTCTCCCTGATCAATTATTGCTCTGTGCCATGGTAAATCCAGACCTGGAGCCATGTGCGGAAGTGCTGGCTATAGATGGGGGTTTATTTGCAGGGCTCTGGGCAGGCAGAGGGGCAGGCATGGGTGGGACAGGGATGTTTTATAGCCATGACACCCAGCAGCTCCTCTTGGACCTGTGGGTACCCGGGATGCAGCTTTGGGAAGAGGATGCAAAGCCACATCTCATCTCTCTGGCCACGGGATGGGTTTTCCTCTCTTGAGCCTGTGTGAGCGATGCTGGGGAAGCCCTGGGTGTGGGAGGTCAGAGCGGGACCGTGCCTGCGCAGTGTAGTGGGTAATCTGCTGCCTCTGCTCCTGCTCCAGCTCCAGCAGAAATAAGGTGGGCTTTTCTGGAGACGGTAACAGACAAAAACCTTGTTTCATCTTCTACCATTGCCCTGCAAGGAGGTATTTCAGTGTCTGGAATAAAAGGTGACCAGACCTCATCAAGCTGCTTTTTTTTATGTTATTATTTTTTATTTTTAATACCTACTTTCTGCTGGCTGTTACTGGCAGTAGACAAGTTAGCTGCTGGTTTCTAGGTCTCCCAGCGGATTTTTTTAGCTCTTATTTATATGAGTTTCCTTTTTTCTTCTTGTTCTTATGCATCCTGATGTTTCCCTAATGATCAGCCATTGGTGCTGTGCTCCGTCAGCTTCTGAGCTGTGTATAAAGTGTGCTCTTAAATGCTTTGCTCTGATTTAGCATCGCTCTGATTTAGCATTGCTCTGAAGTGAACTTTCTTGTGGTCCTGCGGGCCCAATGCACTACGCAAGCGGGTCCTGGCAAGTGTGATGCCTCGTGGCTGCTGCAGGCTGGGGCAGTGCTCTGGTTTTTAAGCACTGAAGTAATAACCCCCCTCGGGTGGGGGTCCGGAGCTGCTGCTCTCTCCTTTCTGAAGCTGTCCTCACCCAGTGAGGGCCAGGACAAGTGCGTTCATTTGCTCTTTTTTCCATTTTTTTGCTCTTTTTTTCCTCTTTTTTCCATTTTTTTCTTTTTNTTCTCCAAACAGCCTCTCCAGACCAATTGCTTTTCTGTCTGCCTGTGCTGGCAGGGCTTATTCTCTTTCTCATAGATGGGTATAATGTCATACCAGCATGACTTATCTCAGCCTGCATGGGAGGGGAGGGAAGGCTGAAACCCTCTGGGGGAACATGGGCTGATTCCCACCCTCCCCAGCAAACAGCTCGCCAAGGGATCGCTCCAGGTCCCACAGGCTTTGGACGCATCCACGCGTGGGCTCCTTCATCTCCAGGGTTCTCCTCTGCTTGCCCATCGTTTGTGCAGTGCCTTGTTTCCCTACCCAGCTGTATTTTGTCCCTTTTGGTGCAAAACTTCCCAAAAGATTTACTTCCCTCCCAGCTGTGTGGCAGCGTGTCCTGCGGGATGCTTGGCTGTTCCAGTGGATCTGGGTGTCAGGGTGGATAAAAACGTTGCTTGAGCCTTACTCTGCCTCCTTGCAGTGTGTCTTGCTGATGGCAGCATTGGAGCTCCTGTCAGCCAGCTCAATTGGGGGAAAAAAAATGGTGTAACATGAGTAATGAGGTAGTGAAGAAGGCACAACATCTGTGTCATCATTTCTCCACCAGGAGGTCAACCGGATTCATAAAACATGCACTTCCAGCCTGTGATATGTTTAGGAATTAATTGCGGTAGGGAGAGAATTGCTGCTGCAGCAGATTTCCTTATCTGAAAGGTATTAAAAAAGTTAAATTGATCTCCAATTAGCTGTTTTTGTTTAAAAAAAAAAAAAAAAAA
>VZTO01003743.1:42196-53775 GCA_013400615.1 Syrrhaptes paradoxus
AAAAAAGAAAAAAAAAAAAAGAAAAAAGCTCCTAAACCCTGGGAGCTGGGCTCGGAATCCCGCCCTGGCCCCTCTCTTGCAGGGAGGGGAAAAGGAAGGACCCAGCCCGATGGGAAGGTGGACTGAGCTTCCCTGGTCCCCAGGAGGCAGATGGCAGCCGCAGGCTCTGTGCTGGTGATGGATCAGGCCGTTAGCACCTTGTCCCAAGCAGTGTCCCATGAGCAGTCTGCTGAAGGTGGCCCTGAGCTCTCCCTGAGCTGCTGTGGGGTGGCCCCAAGGGCTGGTGGGACCGTGGCTGGGTTTGCTGGCCTGAGGCAGTGGGGCTGAGTGCTTGCAGACCCTGTCAGTTTGGGGACTGGATCTTAGCACAGCTGGAACATGAACCTCCCCGTTTCCCTGCTTGCTGCTGTCTGAAGTCTGGTGGAGACAGCAGTGAAGTCCTGCCTGGGCACTTGGACCGGTGCAGGAGGGTGATGCTAGAAGCCAGCCTCCTGGTCCTGTTGCCCCGATGCTGTCGGTGGCATCTGCTCTTTCCTGGGATCAGGACATTCTTTGGCTTCAAGTTTCATTTCCATAATGTGCCATTAACCGACTTGTGAGCTGGGAGAAGCAGCCTCTTTCATTCACCTTCCCCCTCTTCTCCGCTCTCCTCCTCCTTTGTGGATACACTATAAAACAGGGACTAAGTGTAGTTAACGACCTGCTCTTGTATTTAAGGAATTCATTTTGGGGGGATTTGTCTTTAAAGTGTCACTTTTGTGACAATGATACCTGTTCTGTTAATAATTTTTCACTAATCTGTTTCCTACCTTAGCTACAGCGAATACATTAGATACTTTATAGCTCTCTCTCTGGCAGACTTTTTCCCCCCCACTGTGTTAAAATATGTAACTGGAGTGCTTGATTTGCATCTCTGATAAAGCAGGACTGAATAAACACTCTTAGTTCATCGGAACTGAGCAGCAAACTAACTTTCTTGTGTCATCCCCCTGGCAGTCAAAGTTGGTGCTGGGGGAAAAGCAGCCCCGGGAAGCCTTCGGGAGGGGTTGGCTTTTTGCCGATGGCATCGAATGCGTGGGAGGGATTTGCAGCCTTAGAAAACTCCCAGCCTCGTGCTGAGAAAAGAGGATGGAGGGGAAAAAGTAAGAGCTGATGTTGGAGAAGTGTCTGGGATAGTCACGGAGGGATTGCTGGAGCTGGAAGGGGGATGCTGAAGTGGTGAGATGGAGAAAAGCCACAGAAGGAAGGGTTTGGACGTGGGATGAGGAGTTTCAGAGCAGCGTTAGCTCGTGGCTCAGGGTGGGACACACAGCAAAGTGTCGTGTGCGTCTGCATTCGCCCCCATGGCAGGTCCCTCCTCCGCCGGTGACAGCGAGCTGTGTATTTATATCGCGTGGTGCACCGGGCTGTGCGGGGAGTTTGCCAATTTCAGATTCTAGTCATGAACCTGTTCCTGTCCTTCCTCCTCCTCGCTCTTCCCCTTCCTGCCATCTGGCTGGGAGAAATACTTGCGCATCTCCAGTACGGCGGGGCGTAGCCGGTGGCTTGACCTTTTCTCAGCGCCTTCTCTCTCGGCGTGGCTAGAGCAGATGGAGAAGCCGGGCCGTGGTGTGTGCCCCTGCCGCGGCTCCGGATGCATGGAGCGGTCGGGGAGGAAGGAGCATCCCCATCCTGTGCAGGTTGGGTATCCTGGTGCCGCAGGTCTCACCGAGCTGCAGGGCTCCCAGAGAGGAATTCCGCGTGGGAGCTGTTTGCTAATCCTGCGTGTGAAGTGTTTGATCGGTACCTTTGAAACACTGACGCAAACACAGAAACGCTTTGCAGCTACCAGCCTAGATCTGATCGCTGTGAACTGCCAGGCTTATAACTACGTATGGCATTAAAACCATCACGAAATGTTAACTCAGGAAATCTCCAACAGATGCTGATTTCTCTGGGAGGTGTGGAGGTGGCTGGCCCCTGACTCCAAGGCTCCTGGGCTGGGCGCTGGGGATGCCGGCAGGGTGTCAGGTGCTGTCCCTGTGCTGGTGAGACTGGGCTGTGCTGGGGCATGGTGGGGGGATGCCCAGCACACTCTTTACCTCCCTGAAGGAGCAGCATCATCTCCGGGTTCCTGCTGGTACAACGTGGGCTCTGATGCTGGGGATGCGGGGAGCTGGGTGATGCTCCTCACCCTGGGGTTTGCTCTTTCTGTGTCAGTCTGTGCGCTCAGAGGCTGGACTCGTCTTCAGACAAGGAGTGAAATATCTTATTTTTTCTTCAGATCTTGTGTTATCTGCAGATCTCACTGCTCTCGGTAGTTATTCTTGTTTGAATGCCAGGTAGAAATGTTTGCATCAGTTAAAATGTTGTCAGTATCAGGCGCTGGCTCGTGTAAGGGTGAACTGTGATGAACCTGATGCGGAATAGCTTAAAGGGGGTTGTGAAAGATTTGACGTTACAGCACTACAAAAGTCTGAATTTTCATTTGGTTGGCAAATCCCGAAGATGGGAGGAAGTGTTAATGGCAGGATGAAATGCAATATCATATTTGCCCCTGGAAATACGATGTTTGCTGTCAGTTTGGGCTTATTTTTTTCCCATGTAAAAATAAATGGGAGTTAGTTTCACAAGGCAATGTTATACTGTGAAAAGGCAGAGCGCTTTTTGTTCAGGAAAGTGTCAGAATGAAGTGTTTCTACTTGTCCACGCTTTCCATATCCTCCCCGAAACCACTTATGCTTCAGTTTCAGCTGATGTGAAACTGTCTGAGCAGATAAACTATTCCTTGAAAAACCTCGCCAAGCTCTTTGTGGAGTAACTGTGCTTAAACCAGAGGAGAAGTGGTGCTGGGGGTCTGGTGATTAACCACCGAGTTTCTCCAGCCTCTGCAGCTCCTGGCCCTGGTGAAGGGGATGCTCAAGTACCTCCCAGTGCGAACTGGGAGAAAGAAGCTCATGCATACGTGATTTTCTCTGATCATTATAGGGCAGCTAATATAGCAAAGGGGTTTTTTTTATGTGCATGTCTGGATCTTGCTGCTGTAGAAGTTGGGCAAAATTCCCACCGGCTTAATTGGAAGCAACATCAGGCCAAGTGTGGTTATTTTTACCTGTCACTGCTCCCACTCCGCCTCCTCCCTCCCACCTCCATCCCCCTGGACAAGAGGCAGCGAGCTCCATTTCAGTCTTCAAAAGGTCTGTGCCAGCTCCGAGCAGCAGCCTTGTGTTCACGATGTGCTGCAAAGGAAAAGGGGGGGGAGGAGGTAATTGTTCTTATTTTTAAAATGCAGTTATCTAAAACTGCAGGAAAATGGTTTTTGAAGGGAGCTGTTCGGACTGGCTGGGCTTTGTCCTGGGTGGGAGCTCCCTGGGGCTGGGCTGGATTTGCTTCAGGGACTGAGTGGGAGCATCAGCCCCAGCTCTGCTGGGAAATGCTTCACTTTCAGGGGTCTGGCACTTTATTTGTTGCATTGCTCTTTATTCAACAGGAAAACCCACTGTTTTCCCTTTTAGCTTCCTTCTTTCTAGCTCCTCAGGAAACAGAAGCCCCCCCCCTTTATTTTTTTTTTTGCTGGGGAAGCAAGAAACCTGCCTGCAGGAGGATGGCAGCAGAGCCAACTGATGCTTTAGCAATGTCAGGTGTCTCCGTTGCCCTTCCCAGAGGCAAATCTGGTTACAAACTCCTCGCCAGCCACCCCTTAGGCAACCTTGACCTCTCCTTCTGTCCTGGGCATGGTTTTCCTCCTTGCACCAAACCCATGAGCTCAGGGTGAAACCAAGGCAGTGACAGCAGTGATTGCTGGGGGAGAGAGCAGCCCCAGAGTTGAATTTCCCCCTTATTTTGGAATCATTGGAGCACTTTGGGAGCATCATTCTGCAGAGTTCTGTGTTGGGGTGGGTTTGACAAGGCAGAAGTAAAGGGACAGGCAGCTCTGGATGGGTGCAGTGGCACGACAGCCGTCAGCAGCATGAAATTGCAACGGGGGAATGATGGGATGGAGAGCACTGGTTAATGCCCCAAAGGGGCTGACTCACTACGATTAAGCTGCAGGTCTTGCTTGGCCTCTCCCGTAGATCCATCATTATTCACGCCAGTGCTGGGCCTGTCAGGCTCCCTCTGCCACAGAAATTAATGATTTGAACTCGCCGAGCAGCTCGTGTGCTGGGATGTAGCTCGGCGAGGCAGGCAGGGGCTCCGCAGGGCAGCAGCAGAGCTGGGTACCGGGGATCTGACCCCACACTGCATCTGCAGGATGGCAGGGACCTCTGGGATGGCAAGGGCAGGGCTGTTTAGATGCTGACCCCCGCACCCTTTCAGGGACCTGTGGGTTCAGACACATCTGCAACACATCCCTTGGGAAATGGTCCTTTAGCTGTATCCAGCCTTGTGCGGTTGGGAAATACTGGGGGATGAATATTAGTGTGCTGGTTTCGGAGAGAACCATTGCGATGGAGGCAGGGTGCTGCCAGCCTGCCAGGGTGTGGGGTTAGGTAAGGAAGAGGCTCCTTTACAAACTGCAGACAAGAGCAATGATTGCTAATGGCCACTTTTAAACAAACAGAAATGAGACAACAACTCCAGGTGGGTTGACCTATCGCTTGAGTTGGTGCCAAGGATTCCTCTCGCCCGCAGCATCCATCTAACAAGCTGCGAGATGCCCCGTGGCTGTGCGGCTGAGGATCCAGTTGTCAAGTAAGGTTTGTGCCCTTAGGCTGAGGTTACTGGACATAACTGTGCCCTCCCTTGTCAGGGAAGAGTGTCAGCTGCTGGTGAAAGTTTTTCTGCCCACCTACATACCCTGTAAGGAAGGGCTGGTGCTGTCGCTGCTGGCAGCTCCCGGAGTTGGGGTGACACAGCCAGCTCGTTGCTGGTCCCGTTTCTCACCAAACATCTTGTGAATCGTTTGCCTTGGGGAGCGGGTTGGGCTTGGGGGTGCTGGTTGGGCTGCCAGATCTTGTCTCACTCTTTGAGGGCTACCTTGATCTTCAACAGAGGAGACTGGTGACCTGATTCTTCTCCCCCATCACCCCTGTGCTCCCAGGAAGGCAGGATGAGCCTGGCTGTTTGCTGGCTTGTGTGTCCCCTGTCCCCTCTGCGTCTGCAGGGATGGCTGTGGCTGTGGTTAGACACAGATGCTGATCCAGGCAGGTTTTTTGACCAAGTTGCTCCTATCTTAGGATATGGACTGCTTCGGATTTGGCTACTGCAGACCCCGTACCTCCACCCTGGACCTCATACCCCTCCCCAGCTGCCAGCTTCAGCATCCTGCACCGCTGCCAGGCAGAGCCTTCCCTGGGGGGCTGAGCTGTTCCCAGAGGTGCTGTGCCCTTCCCCAGCTGAGGTGGGTCTGAGTAAAACATTGACCTTGGCAGCTGCAGACCCTCCAAGGGCGTATGTCCTTGGCTGCGTGGCTGATGCCATGTGGCAGGAGGTAGTCCTGGGTGGAGGTGGACCCACATTGGCTTTGGGCCACTTGTGCTCCACAGGGCACTGCTGTACCGACATCCTGGCTTTGCTGACGGAGCAGATCTTCTTGGTGCTTTGAGCTCTGTGCACGTGTGAGCAGGCTGCTCTGCTCCCAGGGCTGGCTCGTGCTTTCCAGCCGCTCCTGGGGTTGCTGAAGCTGTGGTGGTACCTGGTGCTCAGCTTGCCAACGTGATGCATGATGATGGGAAGAGTGGCTTTAATGATAAAGTCCTGTGCTGTGTATCTCTCTGTTAACCAGTGTTTTAAAGTGATCACACTTCATCTGAAGGTGCCTTGCCTGTTGTCTGGGTGTCTCTGCTGATGGACGATCTCTTGCCCTGCTCCCTCACCATGCTGGGTGCTCTAATTACCCGTTCTGCTGCAGCAGCCAGGTGGGGGCTGTACACCCCTCCTCAGGAACCCACCCTGTGCACTGGTGGGTGCTGCCCTGCAGCTGGGGACAGAGCTGTCACCCAGGTGGGGGGGGGGTCTGTGTGTGTGTGCTGTGCTCGGGTTGTGCCTGGGTGGGATGCCTGGGGGTGTTCCCTTGCTCTCCCAGTTTCCTTCCTTTCTTTCCCCCTTGGGAAAAAACCAATTAGACTTCAGGCTCATCCTTTCCTGGGAAGCTGCTGCTCCCAACTGCGATGCTCAGGCTGCAGAGGGTTTCATGAGCTTAAACAGGTGCTGGTGCACTCCTTCCTGCCACAGCATCCTCAGCAGAGTGGTGGGGGGACTGCTGCGTGTGCCAGGGAGGAGAGAGGAGGCTTCCCACCACCCTGTCCTTTTGGGTCAGGAAATTTAGAGGCAAAAATCCTTTTTTCGTTTCTTCCCCATGCGCTGGAGGCTGTCGGCAGAGCTGCACGCCCAGCAGTGCTCATCTCTGCAGGCTTGCTGGGGCAAGGGCACTGGGGTGGGTGTGGTGCCTCCCTGGGAGACCTTGGTGCTACTTTTGGGGCTCTGCACAGCAGCATGGGGTGCAGGGGGGCTGTGCAAAATGCAGCTGCCCCCTTGTGCCTGCGAAGGAGGTGATGAGAGCCCTGTTTTCCCCGTACTGGCCAGAGGATGTGGGGAGNTCAGTGCCTCCCCGGGAGACCTTGGTGCTATTTTGGGGGCTCCGCACAGCAACATGGGGTGCAGGGGGCTGTGCAAAATGCAGACGCTCCCTTGTGCCTGCAAAGGAGGTGATGAGAGCCCTGTTTTCCCCGTACTGGCCAGAGGATGTGGGGAGAGCGGTGGCTTTGTCCTGGCCAACAAGCCAAGCAATGGTCCCAGGTTATGTCCACTCAC
Organism: Syrrhaptes paradoxus; assembly: GCA_013400615.1. NCBI lineage: Eukaryota > Metazoa > Chordata > Aves > Pterocliformes > Pteroclidae > Syrrhaptes > Syrrhaptes paradoxus. The sequence goes on from VZTO01003743.1 coordinate 48,932, forward strand.
CTCCTGCTACAGCTCCATCCCCTCGTCTTGGCCATGTTTCCCTTAGCAAAACAAGCAATGTGGGTTGGTTTTTCTTTCCTTTGCTTTTTAAATGGCCACTTTTTACTTTTTTTTTAATGCTCTTCCTCCTTGGCAGGCAGGTCGGCAGGGGGAGGGAGCCTTCAGCCAAGCTCTCCATCACATGTCCCTTGTTTTTTGTGTGTTATTTTTTCCCCACCGCTGCCCTTGCCAAGGGAAGGACATTGTATAGCTGCTGAGACTGGCAGGGGCTGTAACGCTGCCTGCCAATAGCCTCGATGGCTGAAAAGGCTTAGGAAATCTAAGCTCTAAATTAGCTCCCAAATCTTCTTTTTCCCTCTCTCTGGTTAAAGAGCCCTGCAGAGCGAGCCCGAGCTCCCCTTTTGTCAGCGGGCTCCCTGGCGAGCGGCTCAGTGGCGATGCTGGAGGGCACAGCGTGGGGATAACCGGGGAGACCCTGGCACAGCGTGGCTCAAGGCAAGCTGGAGCACCCCGGGAAGGGGTGGGGGGCACATTTCTGGCATCTTCCCTGGCCACAGCCCCACCTCGCAGCCTTTGCTGCCCTGTCCCCCTGCCTGGCTCCCTCCCTGTGTAACCTCCTTGCAGCGCTGGCTTGTCAGGCGTGGTGGGGTTCTCGGCTGCGGCGCTGGAGGGAGCGGGAGGGGAAGCACGGACCTGATGGATGGCTGCTGAAAGCCCCCCTGGGGAGGCAGGAGGCTCAGGCTGTGCTTGTCCTGAGGATGCTGCCGAGAGCAGCCAAGGTCACAGCATCGCCAGCAGCGTGCACGGCTGGGACATCTGGGGCAGGATGAAGCCGAAGGAGGGGAGCAGGAGGTGTGCTGGCTGCGTGTCTGTTAGAAAAGGAGAGAACCTGGGTTGTGTCCAGCTGTTCCCCCTCAGCAGCTCGTTTCTGCCCTTGCCAGGTTGGTTGGTGAAGGCAGCGGATGCAGCGGGCAGTGGCTCTGTGTTAGCAGGGGGTCTGCAGAGTGGCATTTTTCCCAGGGCACTTGGTGAGAGGAGGTTTTTGCAGTGGCCGAGCCAAGGGAGCAGCTTTGCTGGGCAGTGCTGCTGTGTTTTGGCGTGGCTGTGTTGTGGGGCTTTGTCTTTTGCTGTTTTTTCCGGAGAGAGAAATGGAAAGGGCTCAGCTTTGCTGGTTCTCCTGGAAATTCAGGCTTCAGCTCTGCAAACGCCTGGCGGCTCAGCACTCCAGCCTTCACCACCAAGTGCAAATTGCACTTTAAATGTCTCTGACAAGCCTCTGTAGGCAGCTTTTGGTGCTGAGGTGATGCTAACAGAGCGCAAGCATTTCATCTGAGATGCTCTCCTAATCCCAGACCACTCCAGAAAGGGCTCCTGTGCCTCTGCTCTGGGGCTCTGGGCATCCCACCTGCCTTTGCCTGCAGGGGAGGAAGGTGATGCTTCCCTGGAGTGCTGAGCATCCTCAGGGCACCTTGCTGCAGTTCAGCAAGGGAGGCAGCGAGGCTGGGCTGGCACCACAAGCATCGCTCTGCTCTGGGCCCTTGGAGGTGGCATGTGCGTGGGAGAGAGCAGGAGCTCTGCAGAGCAGCCTCGGGCGGTGAGTCTGCCCGCTTCATCCTTGCCGGGGGTACCTGGGGAAGTAGAAGAGGAAAATTCCACTTCTAGAGGCATGTAACTTAGTTTTAGTTTTCTGTAAATTTTTTTTTAAAAGGCTCTGTCAAGCTCTCTCTCCCCCTCCCTGTGCTATGCAGCCAGCTCTGAAGCAGAAATGATATTTTCTGCCAAGGCAATGATTAGCCTTTCTGCTAATGACCCAAGAAGAGTGTCCAAAATAAATGAGCCCAACCTGCTCATCTTATTAGCCAAAATGATTGCAAAGAAAGAGGAAATATCTGCAAAAACCGCTTAGGCAGCTGGAATTCAGAAGCGTGGTGGAGTCATTGCTCGAGGTATGGAGAGGAGCCATATGTCTTCAAAAAGCTGGTCATCTCCCGGAGCAGGGAGAGCCCCTGTGTTATCGGGGTGGTTCTGCCCACCCCCTGCTCCCCCCTTTTGCAAGCTGACCCTGTGGGGCCAGAGCTGTGGCTGTTCCTGAGCTCTGCTGGTTCCCAGGGCTGAGAAGCTGGGGATGGGCAGATATTTCTCCTGCCTTCCTTGTCTGGTTTGTGGCTTCCTACATCCTTTAGCTGACAGGCAGCAGTGCTGGGATGTTGGTCAGGAGAGCAGGTAATGTGATAACCAGTGCTAAGTCATTCTTCGGAAGTTGTTCTTCTGTCCTTCAGGCTCTTCCCAATACACTTGGCAGGGTCGTGGAGCATCTTTGTTTCACGTGGGGAGGGATGAAGAGCCAAGAAGGAAGAGATATAGAGGCAATGGGGGTTTCTGCAGAGATGGGAGGTGAAGGGGGGCTCTTGCGATCCCCCTCATAGATCAGAGTGATGCTCAAGTCAAACAAGAGCTCACTTTGGGAAGCGATTTCAGGCTTTGTGTAAACATAGGAGAGAAATGGGGCTGCGTGGAGGAAAAGGGGACCAACACGAGGAGGGGTGGATGCATGGAGATGCTAGAGGGATGGGTGTGACCACCCCCCTGATTTGGGAAACAGGCTGACCTTCTCTGTGGGGTCAACTTGATTTGAAAGGTGGGTTGTCTCCCTGGTTGCTACTCCTGTGTCTCGATAGGTCTCTTGCCAGCTAAAAGGCTTGTATCTGGAGCAAGACTCTGTGAAGAAGAGTCCTAGAGAAGGGCTCTGGGGGCTGAGGCTGGAGACTGAGATGAGCGCCAAATGTTTATTGCATCAGAGGATGCGTGCAAGTCTCGCATCTTGTTTGACAGCAAAGAAAAATGCCCTTGTGCCTCCTGTCCCCTCGAGCGAGGGCAGCTGGAGACCTGGCTTGCAATGCACAAGGCCCTAAAAATTGATGAGGAGGAGAAGGAGGTGGTCATCCTCCTTCCAGCACCCAGCGTGCGTGCCATATGCTTCCCCGACCTTCTCCGTGGCACAGCGATGAGAGCTCCTGCTCGCTCAGTGCCGCAGCTCGCAGGGCGGTGATGGGGGCTGCTGGGGGGCCAGGCGTCCCCCCGGGCTCTCCAGCAGGCAAATACGAGAGCTGGAGTATGAGCAAAAGCACTTCATGTGTATTATATGTCTTTGTGCGTGTGTGTATGTGTATGAAATCTATACTCCATATAGATATGTATATATATATTGTTTTTACTGAGCTGGGATGTGAAGGGTGTAATGTACAGAAACAGGAACCATGACTGCTTTATTTTTTATTTTAACTGCGTTCGTGTACAGCTAGTCCCTTGCTCTTTTCTGTTTTATACAGACTTAAATTGTGTGTTGGACTTCTTTCTTCCCTTCCTAATTGGTGGGGGAGTTGCTAATTGTATGTTTTTGTTCTCAGAAGTTTTGGGTTTAAACGATTATCTGTTCTGGAAAACATCCTGACAGTGCAAATATTGAAAACTCGGAACATGAAGTGGAAAAGCAAATGACTCTTGCTGTCTTTGCACCGTCAGTGTCTTTCATAGCACTGAACCTCCCTGGAAAGGTGCCTTCGAGCCCTGGGCTTTGTAGGTTGGCGAGGCGTGGGTGTGAATGGAAGCTTCACCTGCACGCCCCAGGCTGCACAAGCGTAGCTGTGCACTTTGTGAACTTGGTTTGTGCTGATTTTTCATTGTTGTGTTCTTAAACAAGTTTTTCGGGTTCATGCTGAAGTGGTTGGGCTTTGGAAGGTGTGGTGTTTTGTAACTGCGAGAGGTTTTTTTCGAGGGAGGAGAATTGTTTTTTTCAGGACCCCAAACCTTCTATGTCTGCTTACCTGTCAATGGCGTTGGTATCAGCTGGGATGCTCAGGGAGTGCTGCCTTTCTCGAGGGTTTTGCAGGATGAGGATTACTTTTTCAGAGGATCCCTGGAGTGGAAAGGATTTGGAGAGGTCATTGAATCCCCCTCTCTGGCCCTAGGCAGGATCAATAATCCTCTGTCACTGGTGATGGATGCTTCTCTATCCTGTTCTGCAAGATTTCCCCATCCCCACCAGCCGTTGTTCCACCCTGTGCTATCTGATGCAGATTTTGGCTTGGACTGGGGCTGACCCAGGGAAGAGCAGCCTTACAGACCCTCCGGAACACTCTTCCTTTCCACACGCTGTCTTCAGCCCGACTTTGCAACAACCCAATATTTCAAATAACTTTTAAAATGTTTGGACTGGTTTAAGTAAGCAGGTTGATTTGAAGTGATTGATGAAAATCCATTTCCTGTAAATGTTTTGCTCTGAGGATTTAACTTCAAGTTTCTTGCTCCCGGTACAGAGCAGGGATGCAGGCTGGCATCCTCCTCCAGGCCTGACATCACCTTGGGACAGAGGTTGCAGCCACATGTGTGTGTGTGGAGGATGATTATCTGTTTCTTAAGAAGAGGGGTCTACGTGCTTCTATTTTTCTTGCCAAAGTGTCCCTTGAAAAATGTGACGTGCTCGTGCTCCACGTAGCCACGTCCATTCCTCTTGCAGCCGGTCCCTGCAGGGACTGGGACCTTTGGTGCCTGAGGCAGGGATGGTGCAGAGCTGCAGCAATCGAGGTCCTCACTTCTGGGCTTTCCTTTTTGGTCCGTGCAATGGATAGCTTCGTGTTGTAATGCTTGGCAGCCCTGGCCAGGAGTAAGGGCTCCTTGGGGTTGCAGTAGAAGCTGCTGACTCCTGCCTTGAGCTGGTGCTCATGGGTGGTGACAGGCATGAAAAGAAAAGGAAAAGCGGGGAGACCTGTTGTGTGAGGGGCAGAGATGGGGTACAGTGAAGGATTTTGGTTACTGAGTGGTGTCAATGGGCAGAGGTGGTGCTT
>VZTO01003744.1:4181-37587 GCA_013400615.1 Syrrhaptes paradoxus
ACCCCATCCCGGGCAGGGGAGCAGCCCCAAGCCCCCCAGCTCTCAGGTGGCCGTTTCTCCCCGTGTCACCACTCTCAGCTTTCCTTGTTCTGCATATTTTTATCACCCAACCTGCTGACGAGCGATTTTTCAAGCACAGAAAGGTCAGCACGTGCGGACCCCCACTGACCGCCCAGCGGTGCCCACCCCCCCGGGGGTCCGGCTGGGCTCTGCCCCACAGCCCCGGAGCATCCTCCCAGCAGTGACCGTGGGGCCAGGCCGTGCTTGTGGGAGCAGGGAGAGGAGTGGGCACCCGGGGGGGTCCTGGGTGACCTGAGCAGCCCACGGAGGGTCCCTGGTCCGTGGAGCTGTGGGTCGCCCACTCCCCATGTGCTGCTTGTGCTCGCGGGGGGAGCTCCACAGCAGGGCAGAGAAGTGGTGACGGTGACGGTGCTGTGTCTGTGCAGGATGCTTTGCCTGCAGATCTCCTACCTGCGTCAGCAGCTGAATTCCCTGGTCTCATCCCCGCTCCTGCAGCTCCTTAACCCTTCCCATGCTGCAGCCGCGCTGCAGGGAGCCCCGGCTGAGCACACACACGGGCTCCCTGGAGATGCGCTGCTGGCAGCATCGCGGTGGCTGTGACCCCTCTGGGTGCAGACCCTGTCCCCAGATGCCTGCAAGAGGGGACACAGAATTTTCCACCTTGGGGGAGCTGCTCCGCGCCCTGCTCGGTGCCCCCAGCTCTCCTGCAGGCTTTGCGTGGCACCCCACGGGCTCCCCTTTCCCAGCCCAGCCCTGGCTGTACCGCACCCCCAGCAGTGGTGCCACTGTCCCCAGCCAGGGCTGGGCGCTGCGGGGCCGCTCCGGTGGCCAGGGCGTGCTCCCCCCAGCCCCAATCCGGGGGGAGCCGGCAGCACTCCCCCAGCACCGTCCCAGCCTCGCCGTGCAGCGCGGGCGTCGGGGCAGATTTATCGCCTTGGCTGAGGGCCCGAAGGCCAGCTGGTGTTTGGGCTGTTGCCAGGGTTTCCCGTCACCGCTGGAGGCTTTGCAGCGCCCACCCTCCCGTGCAATGTGTGGGAATGGGGTTCCCGGAGCTGGGACCCAGCTGCTGGAGCCGATCGGTGCCGGGCAGCCCTCCCACGGGGTCCGCTTGCTCCCCGGCACCAGCAGCACCGAGGACTTCCAGGTCCCCAGGCGCTGCCCCAGCCCTGGGACGAAAGCCCAGCAGCTCGCCTTCAGCAAGTGACCCAGGCGGGAGCTCGGTGCATTCAAGCATCTCGCCCCAAAAACCCAACCAGCCTGTTGGGTTCATTACCGAGACTCGTTTCATGACAACATTACCCAAATATTTTCTTATTAAACCCAGCAGCATCCCAACACGCTCCGCGCTCTGCCCGGCAGGTGGATGTGCTCCTACAAAACCCGGCTGGAGGAGCCTCCGCAACCGCGGGAGCTTCAGATGGTTCTTAAAATAGAAAAACCTTAAAATAGAAAAAAAGTTCTTAGAAAATAAACCCCACGTAGCTCGCAGGGGGTGGTGGGGGAGCCCAGGGCTGAGTGCTGCAGACCCCGGGGTGCTCTGTCCTGCCGCCAGCCCTGGCTCTGCCCCGGTGCCCCCCGCAGCCGCCCCAGCACCCCTCACCCTGCCTGAACCCCGTGGGTGTCCGGGCAGAGCCGTCGCTGTCCTTAGAAAAGGAGTCCTGTGGGCACGGCAAGGCAGATGGCTATCCATGGTTCAGCAGAGCAAATATTTTTAAATTGAAATTTTTTTGCCTTTTTTTAACCCGTTTGAGGCTGGCCCCATGGATGTGAGCGGTCGTGGAGCTGCTGCCACACGCCTGGAGCCCAGGTTTCCACAGCTCAGGTGCCACACATGCCACCCGCCCCTGCAGTTCTACAGCATCAAAATTGCCTAAAAACTGTTTATTTGAAGGCAGAAACCCAATGAGATGTGAGGAAGAGGCCGATGCCCCAGCTGAACACCCCAGGGGCTCATCCCTGCGCTCTGCTCAGCTCCCTCCTGCCCCAGGGAGATCAGCCGGGGAGGGGGATCCACCGGCACAGACCCCTGGCAGTGGCGATGGGCGCTGGCTGTGAGCTGCGGGAGGAAGACAAGCTCTGAGAAGATCCTGACGGTTTCTTAGGAAACATCCGTCTGGGGAGGAGGAGAGTGACCCGGGACCTCGTGCACCCACCTAAGGGGCGCAGGACACGGCACCAGGGGCAGAGGCCGGAGCTCAGCTCCATCACCTGGGGGGGCTTTGAAGCCGGGGAGCCTGAAGCTCCAGAGCAGAACTATTTTTCAAAGCCTTTCTAAGCTCGAATTAAGAGAGGGTTGCCTTTCATAACCAGAAGAAATGAACTCCATTCAAGGAGCAGCGAATTTCGGGTACTTGGATGATGCCGACGCTCTTGGCTGAAGCACAGGCTGCAATAAAACCGGCCACAAAAATATTTCAGGAGCTTCCTCTGCATTTCCAGCCTTGCAGCTAGAGCGACCCGGTTCTGGAGCAGCCTGTGGGGATGGGGGAAAAGGGGAACCCAGCAGCTTTTGGGGTGCAACGGGTTGGGGAAGGGGCTGAGCATGGGGCTGAGCTGTGATGTTGGAGGGGGGGATGTCAGGGGACAGGCAGAGTCACCAGCAGCCTGATGGCACATCCAGCCAGTGCCACCAGCAGGGCTCCTGCTGGCCTCTGCCAGAGACCCCCAGCTTCTGCCGGAGACCCCCCGCCTTGGCTTTTCTCCCCAGGCAGTGTGAAGCCTCATTGCTGCTGTTTCTAAATGTTTAAAGGAGGAACAACCGGCGTGCGGAGCCTCCCATGCTGCGCCCGGAGCAGGATGTGACCATGGACCGCAGCCGGCCGGGTCTGGATGTACGACCCAAGCGCAGAGCCCCGGGGTTAACCAGCCAGCTCACGGGGGACAAGCTAAGTTGGGTTTTAAATTCCTTGGTGCTTGTAATAACTCAGGTGAGTCTCTTTGTTCTTGTGAGCTGTAATTTCTCACTTGGCAGCTGGCGTCCCTTGAAGCCGTGTCCAAACACACCCTGTGCCCGGGAGCGAGCCCACGCTGCCTCCCTGCTCCAGTTCACAAGCGTTCCCCAGCACAGGAGGCTCTGGCAGACGTTTGGCTGAACTTTGTCACTGCCCCGGCCACCCGCATGGTTAACGCTCGATGCTGGGGACAAACGAAGCCGTTCCACCGATCCCTCCGTGTGCCCAGGCGCGGGTGGCTGGCTGCCTCCAGGACGGTGCAGGACACCCCTCCCCGCTCCCCCCGTGCCCGGCTGCATCCCCAGCATCGTGGGACAGTGGGACAGGATGCCCTGGCACAGCCGGTCCCCATCGCGGGGGGTGCCAGGCTGCACGGAGCCGGCTGCTCTGCTCGTCTTCCCAGATGCCGGTGCCGGGGTTCCCTGCTGGGACCCAGGGTGAACTGTTACCCCTGCCAGGAGCCAGGACTCAGTTTATTTCTTTCCTGCTCGCCCGGCTCCCCTTCCCCCCGGCACCGGGAAGCAGGAGGATGCATCAGCTCAGGGCTGAGTCTGAAGAGGCTTACGCTGACTATTTACCTTTGTGCGGGTCTATTTTTGGCTGCTCAGCCACAGCTGATTCAATGAACAGGGCGGCGATTCAGCAGGAGCCGCATGAGGGTCATTGTTCCTCGGATCCACTTTACCCCTCGGCAGGCGCCAGGACCATTGCTGCTTTTTTGTTCCTTGGAAATTTTTTCAGATGGCAAAGAGTGTCACAAAGGAAAAAGGGACGTTGGGGACAGGTCGGAAGGACCTCGGGATCCCCCTGCCCTGCCCAGCGCTGGACTCGTTCCCTTTTTCTCACTCCCTGGGCTGCTCCTGACCCACCCCAGCTGCTGTGAGGGCTCTGGGCTGGTTCCACGCACCCTCTGCCCCGTGCCTCCCACCCAAAACACGCCCAGAGGCTTGCGGGTGTCCAGCATCAATTTGACAACGGCATCATGAGCTAACGAACAGGCTGAGACTGGAACCCGGGCACCCGGGACGTGACCGCTGCTGGTACCTGGGGAGCAGCCGGGTTACCGGCTCTGTCTCTTTATTTCTCTGACTGATGCAACGGGGAGATCAGCGTGGGACAGGAGCTGGGGAGCTCCCCACGGGGAGCAGAGACACCTGGGGTGTCCCGCCAGCCGCAGTGGGACTCGCGGGGGACAGCGGGACAGGGGAGCTGGCCGAGGGGCGCAGGCGATGTGCTCCCACACCGAGCGCTGCGTCAGAGAAAAAACGGCTTCTTCCACGTGCTGGAGAGCTGCAGAGGCTTGTACTCGACAAAACCTGAGTGATTTCCACATTGCCGACTGACATTTTAATAGTGGAAAAACGATGCTAACCATGATCTCCTCCATCTCTTCCTATTGTCCTGTCCTGGCTGGGAACAACTGCTGCAGCAAAACCAGCTCCGGACCCTCCGGTCAGTGTCTGCGGGTGCCCCCAGCCTGCGGCTGACCCTGGGTGGGCTCTGCCCGCCCCGATCCCAGCTCCCGGGGAGGCTCCGGCTGCGCTGGCGCTGCCACGGCCCCGCGGCGATGCCCGTCCCGCGGGGAGGCAGGTGGCAGCGGGCAATGCCTGGCTCCTGCTGTCCCCGTGCCACCGCGCTGCTCTGCAGGAAGATGCTGCTGGCGTTTTCCGACTCTAATTCAGCCACCGGCACTTAGAGCTCGTGTCCAGATGAACACACCGAGCGCTGCCGCATGTCCCCAGGCTGAGATCAGCGGAGCCCAGCGGGAGCAGCATGGCCCCAGCACCCAGCACATCTCTGTGGCCGCAGGAGGAGCGGCTCGAGCTGCAGGGACGGTGCCCGGCCAAGGGCTGTCCCCTGACGATAAGGTTCAGTGCCCAGCCTGTACAGCAACGCACCACACCAGTGCCTCACACCGACTTTTATTATTCACTGAAACACCGTCAGCCTGGCAGAACCCCCTGCTTCGCAGCGCAGCAGCCACCAGCCCCGTCGCGAGGTGTCACCTCCCGCAGCCCCAGCGGGGACCTGCAGCTCGGCGCCTCTCGGAGACAGTCCTGGGGGTACGGTGCCGCAGCAGGTCTCCCCCCTGCTCTCGTCACGGAGAGGGCTGGCATCCTCTGGGCTGCAGGCACACAGACCGGGAGCCAGGCTGTCCTTCTGCCACAGCACCGCCGGGCTTTGGCGTGGTGCCTGCACAGGTTCTGCCCCGTATGGACGCGGCGGGTGCGGGTTCACACAAAGCCCCCCGGCCGCCAGCCTCCCCTCCCAGCAGGCGTGGGGCACGCGGCTCCAGGACAGGCTGTGGGTCAGGTCGCTGCCGCACTGCGCACAGGGATCCGGGGTTTCAGCCGCGCTGCCAACAGGACAGACGTGCCTGCGAGGGGATGCTGAAGGGAGCGCGGACTTACCCCCCGTCCCCAGACCGGGACAGCGCTGCAGAGGAGCAGTGGTGGGGCTGAAGCGAGAGGGAGCAGACGACCAGGACAGGCTGCAGGACTTCCCACGCCACGCAGGAGCTGCAGCCAAGCCGGCACAGCCCACCGCCACCTCCTCTTCTTTTCATTCTTACCAGGAGACTATTCCCCCGGCTCCGTTTGGCACAATCGCTGGCTCAGGACACTCCTTCGGATGCCACGGGATTTGGTAAGAACATCTGGCGGCACAGCTGTGCTCGAGGGCCCAGCTCCACTTCTGGTTGGCAAATTTTATAAAAGATGAGGGGAGAAGCATGCTGTCCTTTTGAAACCACTTCAAGGGAAACCTTTCTCAGAGCCGGAGCTCAGCAAAAATGACTGCAACAAACCACGTTTCATTTTTTTGGGATGGGGAAGAGGGTGAGCTGCAGGCACCCGCTGAAGAGCCTGCAGCCCACCCGGGGGGTGTGTGTGCAACAGCCCACGGCAATGGCTGGCAAGGATGGAGAACATTCAGTGATTGAGAAGAGACAAAGGAAACACATCGGGAACATACTGGGAACAACAGACTCTGGTAAACACGTGTCGGTAGTTGTCAGCACAGATAACAGCTTTGCTGTAATGTCACGAAGAAGTGAACTTGGAGCCTGGCTCCAGAACCTGTGCCTGTCCACTTTCTGTACAAAGGTAAAAACCCCACGCCAGCCAGTGCAGCGTGTAAAAACAGGCGAGAGACGAGACCTTCAGGTGACCAGCTCTTCCTCGCCAACAAAGCGGACCCCTTCCCTGCAATCCCAAGAGTCCGCAGTTTTATTTTTGGCAGATTAGAATTAAAAAGGTCTTTATGGCTTTAGAGAGAAGCCACGAAGCTGCAGGCTTTGGTTGAAGCAGAGTGCGTGTGTTACGGACACGTCAGAGCGCTCCCGGCACAGTCGGCTCCTTCGCCCGACCGCAAACGCCGCTGGTCGCCCTCGGCTCTCTCACCAGCAAGGAACAAAGTTCTGGTTGCTAACCAGTCCAACCCCAGGGGCGGAATAAAAAGTCCTTGTTAAGAGCTAGAAAAGCTCCATGTTTCTGTCAAAATCAAATCCAAACACCTGCAAACACCGTTCCCGGTTCAATGCACTTCGTTCAGGTCCCACCACCGCCGCACTGGAATCTTTTTCCCTGCAGAGGGATTTCATCCCTCGTCCGTTCTCCACCTTTCAGTCTCCTCAGGAGTCTCAACGAGCTATCCCTCCATTTCTGTCTGCGCCATTCTTCCCTGTGCACATCCTTCCTGCCCTTCCCTCTTCCGCTGTCGCACCCTGTTCCTCTCCAGCTATTTTCGGAAAGCAAAGACGTCCCGTGTTTTCAGCCCTCTCTTGCCTTCGCTTCCTGGTTTAGCCGAGGTTTCCGCCAGCCCCCCGTACGGGCAGCTCTCGCACGCGGGGTGATGGCCAGAGCACTCCACGGCCGGGATGAAGCCGCTGTCCCACATGCCGGTCCCGCACAGCTTGCACAGGTCGTGCAGGCTGCAGGGGATGCGGGGCAGGAGGTGGAACTGGTAGAGCAGGCTCCGCGCCTGGGGGGACAGAGACAAAGTCATTCCCTCCTCCTCCTCACCCGGGACCAACAGAGAGCCGGGCAAGCCGTGGCCTCCTGTCCCACCCCGGCTGGGCTACCTTAGAAGAGCCGAAGCTCCAGCGGAGGAGCATCCCTGCCAAGCACAGCCCTGAGGGGACAGTGCCGGGTCGCAGGAGCTGCCGCGTGGCAGCACGTCCCACAGCCAGCTGTCACTGCCACCCGAGACAGCCTGGGGACCGCGGCACAAATTGGAACCGCTCCGGCTGCCGTTTCCCTGAGTGTCTGCAAGGGTTATCCCAGCCGCACCGTTACCTCCCACGCACTCTGCAACTCTCTCTTCTTTCTGCAAAACCTTTTGTGGGCAAGCAGCAGCATCCCACCCTCCCAGGCTCCAGACAAGCGGAGGGATACAGGAGATGCCAAAGATGAAGCATCGGTCCCTGATTTTCTCCACAATCTGACTCATCCCTTGGACCTGAGATGCACGCAGGCACTCACCTTCCTGAGGACGAGCTCCCCGTTCATGTGCATAGCCAGGTTGCCGAAATGCAGCAGCATCTGGTCGGTGGCCAGCTGCTGTTCAATGACATCGTCCCCGTAGATCACCACGATGGCCACGCAGATGAAGAGGTGGAAATAGTCCGTCTGCAACGAGGAAACAGGGGTTGGGGTACAGCAGGTGGAGGCAGAGCTCTGACTTCACCTCCCCACCCTCCACAAGCACGTCCTTGGTGAGATTTTTTGCTCCTTCCAGTTTTGCCTAGTGCCAGACAGAAGGCGAGCTGCTGGAGGATCCTGACCCACAGCTGGGTCAGAGACTTTTCCCTTCCCAGCACGGAGGCAAGCCTCACACCACAGCTTTCCAAGCAGACTCGTGAGTTTTGGGAAGAGATCTTCCAGCTGAAGTCTGAGCTTCAGAAGTGGATGTTCAGCACTTTCTGAAAGAAACTCCTTTTGCAGCGGGGACATCCTCAAGTAGGAGAGGCAAGCCTCCATCCTCCTGCTGCACAGGGGAACCCCTTTGACAGCTACAGACCCCCTGTAACACCCACTTTGCTGCTAAGAGCCTTTACGGAAATTCGGCAAGGCTCACTGTGCCCGCCACCGTCCCTCTGACCTGGTAGTGAGCCCAGCACGCCTCCCACATGCGCAAAGCCTCGGCATCCGGAAATTCCCGTTTAAAACAGAGGAGGATCCAGCGGTGGCAGAACAGCATCTGCAGCCCGTCCTCTCCCAGGGAAGAAAGGTGCTGGTAGAAGCGGGGGTGCATGAGCCGCAGCAGCTCCCGCAGGTACATCTGGAAGAGATGCTCCGAGCTGAGCCCCGGCCCCGTGCCCAGGGGAGAAGAGAAGCTAAAGATGGGAGTAAGGGGAGCTCAGCACCCAGCCTCACCAGCTGCTTCTCCATGTCCTCATCCCGGGGTGAGCTGATGAAGATCGTGTTCTGCATCAATCCCACAAAGCACCAGAACGTATCCGACTCATCCAGGACCTCTGCCAGGAGCGGGGCCACCAGGTCGGACATCCCCTGGGAGTATCCAATTGTTGGGTTAAATACTGCATAGTTCAGCAAGATCCTCCTGGGGAAGGGATGCAAACGGAGAGGTGAGAGATGGAGAGGGCACAGCACCCGGCAGCGACCCAGGCAGCCGGGGCCAGAGGGTCACCGAAGTCTCTGCACGTGCGGCAGGACGTGTTGTTTGGGACACTAGAACCAGACACTTCACCTCATAGTTTCCACATTTGGGTTGTTCTCCCCTCGAAAGAACTGGTTGCTGCGGTCGGTCCTCACGACGTCCTTATCCACCGTGAACTGTACTTTACGCCAAAAATCCTTCTCTTCATCTGGACTCATCGAAAGCCTGAAAGTTGAGCAGGAACAGGAGTGAGTTGCCAGGAGAGGAACATGCTTGCCACAAGGAACAATAAGCTTTATTTCAGCTTTACTCTTCATCCAAGAACTATTTCTGTACAGAGTTGTCTCATCACCGCAAAAACAGACAAGCAGGTCTGTCCGGAACAGCTGTCTGTCCAGGTGGATTACCAGAAGGAACCTCCCGGGCTGTAACTGGGATGCCATGGTGTGCTTTCCGCAATGCACTCCGCTCCAGCAGCCGGGCTCTGCTCTCCACTGCACACCAGAGCTCACCGCTCCGTTCTGATTGCTGCCTGACTAACACCACTGCTGTCCCTCCCAGCCTGCACACACCCACAACCGGTTTACAACACACAGTTCTCGCAGTAGTAACCGCCTTGAATTCGATATCCCTTCTCCTTCCCTATTTTTACATCCCGATGTATTTATAAAGCAATGGAAGATCCCATTTTCACCTTCAGCGTGCTGAGCCAAGCGTGCTCAGCTTGGAGTCTCGCCCATGAGTTAAGCTTCCCTACGCGGTGCTGACGAGCCTGTTTCACAAACCCCAGTGAGAAAATGTTCGAGCTATACGGGACTCGCTCTGACCCTCCAGAGGTCAGCTCTGCTTGCTGCCCTCCCTGACCATCCCTCTCGCGTCTCTGCTCCCACCAGCCGCTCCTGAAGAGAAGTAGGCAGAGAATCCATCCATCCATCCATCATCCATCCATCCATCCATCCATCCTCCGTGGTATTACTCCAGCATCAGACCTTTTCTCCTGGATCTCGAAGTACTCCTTCCTCTTCTGCAGCCTCAGCGCCTCCCTCTCCGCGGAGGTGGACCCGTAGCTGTAGTAGCGCAGGAGGAAGGGCCACACCTCCCCGCGGATGGCCACGTCGATCCCGCCAAAGAAAATGGCCTGGAAGAAGGAGCAGAAGTTACGACTGGTGCAGTTTTAACATTCCCCAAAACAGCAACAAGCAAACGCCCGCTCCTGTCCTTTGGTGGCTTTGCAGCCCCCGCCTGACAAGTGACGCCTTGATTCAAGCTCCTGCAATTTGCACATGTTTAGAGGGAAAGTGCTGGCCCTCTATTCCCAGACCAGACACAAATCGGGCTCATTTCAATGTCAATAACCCCCCCTGGAGAGGCTCTATGATTAACGTGTCGTTCTCATGTCACGGCTTAATCCCCAATCCTGGAGACACCCCATCGAGCTGCAAACTTCTCTCTCAGGACCTGGACCCAGCGCTCCCCTGCAAGCCCCCCATTATTTCATCCCGTAATCTCAATTTTTCTTTCTTTGATTTGTTCACACTGCCTTTTGCAAGCACGTCTAGACCTGGCCGCTCTGGTTTCCTAATTCCAGCCGGCAGCAGAAGCCGCAGAGCTCGCCCTCCTCGGTGCGGGAGATGCTCCACCATCCTTCCCGGAGCAGTGAGACCTCCAGCCCCGCCTGCACGCTCCCAAACGCCCAGTTCTTGCCCCCAGCATGGAAACAAACTCTTGCAGCTTCCACCTGGGGATCCTCGCTCCGCAGCAGGAAAGGCTGAACCCGCGCAGCCGCCCGCTCACCTTCTGCAGCTTGTACTCCTCCTCCACCTGCCCCGCGGCGTTGAGGTGCTGCAGCCACGCGGCCACGTCCAGCCGCCGGTACGCGTTCTCCTCCGGGTGCGTTTCCGAGGAGGGCAGCTTGGGGCGGCGGATGGAGAACTGCATACAGGTTTTCTCGTCGGTAAGCTGCTGAACGGGGAAAACACAACAAAAAAAGCTGGAGGCAGGAGCCCGAGACAGCAGCCGAGGATGAAACCCAGCGATCTCAGAGCAGCAAAACCTTTCTGCGTGGTTTGCGGAGGATTAAGCACTGAGGCGCTGCATTTGGGGAGGTTTGGTTAGTTTTTTTTTTAAATTCCATCCCTTACAATAGCAAGAGTGATCAGAATAATTAAAAATCTGAGTACCACAAAACAGCTTCATCTTAAAAAAAAAAAAAAAAAGGTTTCCATTCCTCCCCCAATCTTATCCCTGACCTGAAACTGAATTAATGCTGCTTACAGCAAAACTTCACCCTGCCAGGAATGCCTGCAATAAATTACATATGATTGGCCATATACAAAGGGATTGCTGTTAGGCAAGCAGGGAACGGCACTGCCAGGCTCTCTAAGGGCACTCATGATCCCAGTGCAAGACTGCAGCTGACATTTAATTTAAAAATCAAAGGTTGTTCAATGCAAAAAGTGAGCCCATGCGACCGTAATAAGAAAAGCAGCAGGGGGCTCTGTGGGAAGGATGGAAATTTAAAAATCACTGTTTCTAATAAGGACATACAGTATCTTAAACAGATAATTAAAGAGCTCTTATCACATTTGTATGTAGATTGAACAAAATACGGCAGGATGCCTTGTCAAAACATCTTCCGATGCAGTGTGCTGCGCTCGCACAATGGATGAAAGGCTCGGACAGAATTCCAGAGCCGCCGCCGCACATCTCCCAGCCACCTCACAGCCTAAAGCACCGCGCTGACCTGTCGGGTGCCACAAAACAACGGCCTAAGCAAGTCTGCGGGATCGTATTCCCCCGTATTGGCAGAACAGGGACGGGCAAGGGTCCGCGGGTGCAGCGGAGACCCTGCGCCCGATGCGCGGCTGCATCCCAAGCGACGCCCAGCACACTGCGGCTTTCTGCCATGAACCCATCGCTTCCTTTCTCCAGCACGCTCCCCTGGCTGAAAACCTCAGCCTGAAGCATCTGCTGGAAACCCCTCTTTGCCCCGTGCCTCTTGCTGGGGTACCTGGTCCTTGAGGTGGGTCTCCGTGCAGTACTTCCATTGCTGAAACACCTCGGAGAGTTTATCCAGGCCGCCGTGGTGGAAATGGAAGATCTTGTACTGGCTCTCCCTGCTCGCAACCACCAGCTGCCCGCAGGTGCATGCCTCATCGCTGCGGGACAAAGCAATGGGGGAACAGCCTCATTTACCGCCCGGGATAACGAGGGGCCCCGCGGGAAGGGAGGACAGCAGATCGGAGGGAGTGGAAAGCAAATGACAAGCGTGGCACCAAGCTGCCCCTTAGAACAGGGTGCAGAAGTCATCGTACGGCTCTGGGACTCCATGGTCCCTACGGGTCCCTTCCAACTGGAGGTACCCCCTGACTCTACGGCATGGCCATGGTGACCGTGCTCCCCAAGAAGCTCCGCTCGTGCCTGGTAACGGCACTCTCTTATCCTTCCACCAGGTGAAGGAATTAAACATCGTCTTCCCTGGAGAATAAAAATTAAATACTGTCTTCCCCGGAGAACAAAACCCCCGGAGGTCTGCCCCAGCACCACGAAGGCAGTTCACAAAGTCAGCTCCTAGGGCCGGGCGGGCTCGGTCGCACACAGCATTGCCTAAAGAAACAGGGAGTGAGAGCGGAAAGAGGGAGGAAAAATGTTCTGAATAACTTCTGTAATGAATGGGAAGATAACTGAGGAGGCCAAGAGCAGCAAGACCCTAGAGGAGCCCTGGGGTGGGGCAGGCAAAGGAGCAGGTACCGTAGATAAAGAGATGTTTTCCACACCTCCAGGTTATTTTAATCATTTTGGGTAAGACAGCTAAGAGCAACCTTCACCTCACTATGGAAAAAATCCTTTCAGGCCCTGTAACCAGTCCAGGGGCTCTCCGGGGGAAGGCTGACACTTGCTTTCCTGGAGACAACCCTTAGGGAAGGACTTCCACGGAGGGCTGCAGAAGCCACCTGCCCCCGAGCCCAGCACGTACCGAGCCGGAGCACAGCCACCGCACACGATACGCTACCTAAAGAAGAGGCGAAGGGACCTCATCTGTCCCAGGT
The DNA here is from genome assembly GCA_013400615.1 of Syrrhaptes paradoxus. Classification (NCBI taxonomy): domain Eukaryota; kingdom Metazoa; phylum Chordata; class Aves; order Pterocliformes; family Pteroclidae; genus Syrrhaptes; species Syrrhaptes paradoxus. Next base: position 16,822 of record VZTO01003744.1, read on the forward strand.
CCACTCTGAAGACGCCACAGACCTGCTCGAGGGCAAACACCTTCTGCTGTTCGTCCCATCTGGTGCTCGGCGTCTGCCCGTTGTTCTCCTGGAACTGGGCACTGGTGTCGAGGCTGGAGGCAGAGCTGGTGGAGCAGGTCAGGCGATTGTCACACGCGTCCCTGCAGACGAGAGCCACGAGCCATCAGCCAGAGGACTGCAGTGACACGCAACAACAGAGACGCTCCACGTTACAAACCCTCTGACAGAGCTCTGAAACCGGAATTCAGCGCAGGTCTAAGGAGTCAATAACTGACACCCACCTAAGAGATGAAATGATTTTATTTAAATTAACTCCCTACTGTCCCAGCAAACCATCATATTTTTAGTCTGTTCCTAAACAGCCCACAGAACCGGGGAGAGCCAAGCCCGTTCCCCAGAACACTGACTTTCGAGAAGGCAAAATTCCGAAGCCCAGCGTGGGAACAGCCCGGACGGCTCCCAGGAATGGCTGGTCCCCAACAGTGAACGTCTTCCCAAGGAGGAGACTCCTCACCCCACAGCTCAAGCAGCTCAGCTGGGGACGGGAGGAGCGAGCGCGTTCAGACGGCAGCACTGACGGCACCTCATCTGGCAAATCCCTCGGTGGCCAGTAAGATTCAAAGATATTTCCCCTGAACTCCAGTTTCTCATCACACCTTTGCAAGCAGACCTGACAAGCCGGGATCCACGTCTATGAACTTCAGACAAACGGTTTCCGCTTGCAAGCTTGACACTTAGGAGAGCCAAGGAGCGGGCAATGACGCAGGAGTGCTTTAACCCGACCCAAAGTGGAGAAAGGGAACCCAACCGCCTTCCAACGCACTGGGAGCTCACTGCACCCCAGATATTTATCCTTAAGAGTAAACTGAGTTTAGATTAAAAATCCCACATGCCTGCCACCAGCCCTGCTCCCAAAAGAAAAATATCACTGCTTTGAGAATGAAGTGAATCTGCAACTGTGACCCCTTGGTTCTGAAAAAGGCCAACACACGTGAACAATCCCAGCGCAAGCTCTGAATGGGCTCCGCTGTGAAATCAGGGTTTGCAAAACAAGGCAAGTAGCAGGTATAAAGACAGCCCCCTGCAATGCCACTTTATGCAATGTTTTCTAATCCGCTTACCCAACAATGTAGGCGCTGAACGCTGAAAATCACACACTCAGCATGCATCTGCAGTGCTCCGCATCAGTATGCTTCCCGAGCCCAGCTCCAGCCTCTTCCCCAGGGACCAGCCTTGTCTGCAGCATCCACCCACGGTCCAGGTCACTGCGTCCCAATGGACCAGGTCTCCGGACATCACACTCAGTTGTGGGTTAAATTTTTAACTGAGCCCCCGCGAGCCGCCCAGTTCAAATGGGTGACTGGGAACCCCAGCGCCCACACGCACGGGGAACAAGCCCCCGAGCCCCCTGCTCCGGTTCTGCCCCGTTACATAGATGACACAAAGCCTGGTTTGCTCTCTGCTCAAGGAGCAGCTTGGCTGCTCCGTTTGTGAAGTCCCGCTGCTCCGTTTTTCTGAGAGAAAGCATCCCAGCAAAACCGACCCTCACGCCACGCGGAGGCTGAGGTCTGAGAAGCGACACGGCACTCGGGCCACGTGAGCAGGGATGCGCGACAAACCCAAACCCACCCGAGAGGCGGGTTTGCCAGGGCACACACCGGCACGCTGCCCGTCTCCCCGGCGCAGCCACACACCGTCACCTGCGCCTCGTGAATTTCCCCGTGAAAACTGTACGGGCTTCTGTGAAAAATCAAGCGTTACCTTCTGATAAAGCTGTAAAATGTAACACTTTCCTAAAGCATTCAGTGTCTCACGTTAATGCCAAAGTAACAGGAGTCCTGGTAGGAGACCCTGGTGCTGCTCTGCTCGTCGGAGCAGCTGGTATTTATGGAGCAACACTTCATAACAGCCACAGCTGGTTACACAGGATTTTCCTGGAAGAGATGACTCAAACTTGCTCAAAGACGAGGCAGAGCAACCGATTTTCTGCAACTCCTGCAAAGATGAACCAGTCAGTGTGACAAAGGGCTGGGGGACATGCTGGCTGTGAGGTTTGTCGCCACCGTGCCCGTTCTGCAAGAGCATCACTTCCAGTGGCAGCGAGACGACTGCCAACAGCCACAGTCACAGCAGAGCCGGGCAAGCTCCCTTCGGTCCCCCGGCACCGTGTAGCTCCAAAATCCAGAATGCTCTCACCAGCTGCAGGTCCTTGCGATGGAACCAACATCTGCTTCATTTACACAAGTAGCTACCCTAAACCTTGGCGGCTGGAGAGCCTGGATTTTGGGGAGTCCACTAACCAGGCACAGAAGATCCACGGATGCAAGGGAAGAATTCTCCAATTTATTATTGTACCTGTGAGATGGGGGATTTAGAGCAGGGAGCTGAAGCACTGCAAAGCAAACAGCTGGAGGAACATTCCAGAGAGACTTCGGGTCGTGGGATCCAGGAAAAAGAGAGTGCCAGAAAAACAGAGGCAGTAACAGCACTGCCCAGCCCAACAAGAGGACAAGTGCCATGGTCCACGGGAATAAAAGGGATAGCGAGAAAAAACCCAAGGATGATGAGCAAAACCTGAGGCAGGAAACCCACGGACACATTTGTGGCTCCACTGAAGCCTTTTCCCCTTCCTGCAGCTCCATTTCTCCTTTGTCTCACACACACTCGTTCTTGCTGGTGAGCAAGACCAGGCGGTGATGTATTTCCCCCTCTCCACAATCAACCCCAGCAATCAACCATAGCTACATTCCTGGAGCTTCTGCAGCCCCTCGGAAAGCGAGCGCTTGCGTAAGGCAGCCGCCGTCCTCCCTCGCACGCCCCATCGCCGCCCCGCTCGGCCAGCGAGACTTTGGACGTGCGGTGACGCAGCGATGGGACCTGCCTGACTGCTCGGGCAGAGCATCTGCACACACCCACGGCACCGCCAGAACGAACCCAATCGTTGTTTCTGCCACGGAGCCAGGGCGCAGACCGGCGCCTGTGACACGGGAAGACTATTCCAGCAACAAAGATCCAATAACTCATTTTACGACGTGATGTGACAAATGTAATTATAAGAGGGACAGGGCAGAAAATTACAGCCGCGGTGTGGCAGTGGCCAAGCTGTCAGCACACCCCCCGATTCCCAGAGAGCCCCTGGGAGAGCCAAGCCCCCCTCGGCCGGGTCTCCATCGCCGCTGTACCGCAGCGTGCCTTCGCCAGGAACAGCCTTCCCTCCGGCCCCGGCTGTCCCTGCACGCTGGCTCGTGAAGCATCGCTTACAGACAATAAGTATCATCATAATGGATGAGCATCCATGTAATGGGAATTACACGCCCCTCTTCCTCCCCGGGGGCCGGCGGTTCTCTGTTTCTCCACTGTTCCCCACAGGCACTGACCTTCCAGGTTCCCCTGCTTTCCAGCAAGGTGAAACAGCTCACGGCAGCATCCGCTGCCTGGAACGTCTCCGACAGAGAGCTTCAAATAAATAACCTACCAATAAAAGTTCAAAGCTGTCCCGAAATGCCTCAAAATTCCGTGTAGTGACTGTACAAAGTATGGCAACATCGGGCAGCTGGAACCCAGACCTATTGTTCTGATTTTAAAAAGTGTCCTTGACAATAGACATAGATCACGACAGTGACGTAGAAAAGAAGCGCAAAAGAAAAGGGACTGAAAAAAAAATTGTTGAACTATTTCTGCTCATTGTGTGCATTGCTGCCAAGGAGGACGGGGAGGACGTCGCGGGGTGACACCCGCTTCCAGGGGAGCACGGCCACGCAGAGCCAGGCACCGAGCGTGAAACGCTGCCATCGCACCAGCTACTCGCGTCTGATCTGCACGGACGAGTAACTGGGTCAAGAATCGTGTTAAATTCACCCTTCGGCTGAAAATATTTGGAACTGGAAGTTCCTTTGCCTCAGAGAGCCTGAACAGAATCAATGCATGCTGGCCTCGGCGAACAGGGAGAAAAGCTTTGGATAGTCTGGATGAAAGCCAGAATTCCTGCAATGCCGTGTCAGAACATCCTCCCGTGGAAGCGCATCTATACCTCTGCAAACACACATGGAAACAAACCCAGCGAGTCTTTCTGTCGGGGAAACCTGCAAAAACTGCCCAGGACGTCACAGTGCAAAGTACACCAGTGCCAACCCGGACTTTCCAAAAGCTTGTTCCACGGGCTTTCCATTGATCTGTTTGCTTTCAAAACAGAAATTTCCCCACATTGAACTGCACTAAATGCTATTTAGTAGCTAATTAACTTTCTGTGCTCAAAACCTCCTGTAATTGCACTTCTTTCACCTTTTTCAGCCCGTGTCCTCGGGGGAGCCTGAGCTGTCCTACGGCATTTGTTCTGCTCATTTCTATCTCACAGGCGCAGGTTCCTTCCCGACACTGTGCTGCCAATCACCGCCGCCGAGGTCACCGGAGACCAAATTAGGAGCACTCTGCCTCTGACAAACTTGCTTTGCTTAGCTTGCCGTAGAGGGAAAATAAAAGGTTATGAAAAATAATTGTACCCTTTCATGCTCGGCACCGCGAAGCAGATTCAACGGCGCGTCTAAAGTCAGGGTGTTATTGTTAGTCACAATAGCAATGCCATTAATGATATTCAAAGCATAAGCTGTTTACATCTCAGAAGCGTTGGGATCCCTCCCTCCCCCTGGACAGGAAAGAGCAGGAGGAGGTTTGTGGTCACCGGCCGTCTCCATGCCGGCCACCTCCCCGGCACCCGCTGCGGGAGGGCAGCGACGTCCCCGTCCACCCGCCGACCTTGGCTGGGAACAGCAAGTTCTCCGTCAGGGATGGGGCTGGGAATTAACACCGACTCTGCGGACACGAGCCTGGCAAATCAAACATTTTAACAGAACCGAACGAGGGACTGGAGGAAAGGCGATTATGCAGCTTTGCCTTCTGATAGGCATAATTGGTTTGTCCTTGAGAAATAAAGATCAAAACAATTTGTTATGCTTTAGGGTGCTTCACAGCACCCTGACTGCTTTCCCCCCGCACACACCCGCCCAGTGCGGGGAGAACCCGCAGCATCCACCTCCGCCACCGGTTCATCATCCCGAATCTCCTCGGGGAACAGCCCCCCGCTGCGGCAGACCTGGGAGGACCACCTTTGGGTGCTGCCCTCTCACCCCGCTCTGCCAGGACCCTCGCTACGCTGGGGGCTCTGTTGCTCCTCACTCATCCCTCCCGGTCCTCGTGGCCTGAAGGGAAGCCGAGCGATTTCAGCCAGCAAGAGCCGGCGCTGGAAATCNGCCCCGAATCTCCTTGGGGAACAGCCCCCCGCTGCGGCGGAGCGGTGGGGACCCACCCAGGGGGACCACCTCTGGGTGCTGCCCTCCCACCCCGCTCTGCCAGGACCCTCGCTGAGCTGGGGGCTCTGTTGCTCCTCACTCATCCCTCCCGGTCCTCGTGGCCTGAAGGGAAGCCGAGCAATTTCAGCCAGCAAGAGCCGGCGCTGGAAATCCAGCCCCGCATCGCTCCAAGGGGTTCCCCCCAGCCGCTGCGAACTAAACCAAAATAAACCGAGAATTCTTGAATTAATTATTTTGAATGTAAATGGGAAGGGAAGGAAAAAAAAATAAGTTTGTAGTGAATTAATGCGTGTTTTAATCTCTTTAACCCAAGTGGAGCCTGGAATGTGATGCCCGTACGCCGCCAGTTCAAAGACAAGCAACGTGTTTGTTAGACGGGGCGTCTGGGCAGGTGGAGGCTGCTCCGGGAAATCCCATGCAGGCTTTTCTCTGTGACTTCTTGTTGCAGGGAGGTAGCGGGGGCAGAGTGAGCAGTTCGATGCTGATGAATAAAATACACACAGCTCCCCAGAAGCCAAACACAACAAATCATTTAAAGCCCAGCGTACGCTGCTCAACGATGCAAATGTTACCTTCGTCTTAAGGAAGGAAAATATTCCAAAAGCTGGACGGCAGATTTTCACAATCCATCCAGAGAAGGGGCACCTCATGCCTAGGCTTTAGCTCATTAATAAATCAATCGAAATGCAACACTTAAAAAAAAAAAATTCCTTAGATGGAAAAAGTGATTTCTCAGCAAAGCTCAAAAAAGAATGTTTGCTTTTCAGCCCATTCCAGACTGGAAAAGGGGACCTTTCTTACCAGTGTTTATTTTATATTTAAAATCAATGGATTATTTTGCTTTTTCCTTTCAGTCCTATCCATGCAAAAATAAAATTATACACTAATTATGCTAATTACAATCAAGCCGTCGAAGCCCCGGTCCCTGGAAAGCCCTGAAGATCACCTTTGTTCTTAGATTCTTGGCTCTAAGCGAGGACTGGGGAATTGCAGGGGGACTTTCCATGGACAGACAAAGTTAACCAGCTCCCGGCCCCGCGCTGCCGCTGCCCCAGGACCAGCACCACTCAGGGAGAGTGTCCCCGTCCCCAAGGGGGTCACTTTCCTGCAGTCGCAGCGCGGGCAGCGGGGCTCCAGGCGTCTCGGGGCCATTGTACGCGCCTGGTGCTGGAGAATCGCGAGGAGCCAGCCAAGAGGACGGGCTCTGCAGATTTATTTCACAGCGGGCAGCACTGTGAGAGGGGCCGTGCTCTCTATTTGGAGCCGGTTGAGGCCATTCTCCCCGCACAAAGCGGTGGACACCTGCCAGCGCCACCCACCTCCCCCCCGAGGAGGATTTCAGGGCGCTGCGATGGGCAGATAACTGACAGAGAAACCAGAACCCCCCGGGCAAGGCTCGTTGGTGCGATGCCTCCCGCAGCAAACAGCGGCTCTGCCCCGTTCCGCTCCTGCAGCCAGACCCCCCCCAAATGAGCCCCCCGCGCCCCTCCAAACCCCCTCTTCTCTGGGACAAGCCCGGGGGGTCATTTCCGATAAATAATTCCCTTTCATTGCACTGGCACGGGAGAGGAGGGCTGGGACCGACCCCCGCACCGCAGCCCGGGGGGTCCGGGAGGGTCCGGGCGGGGCNTGCGCCCTCCGCCCGGCCCCGCGCCCACGGTCCCCCGCGAACGCTCCGAGCGCTGCCCCGTCCTCGTGCGGCGACCCCCGGCACCCCCCAGTCCTGGGGGGCAACGCGGGGCCTGGCTGTTCCGCCGTTGGCGTGGCCGTGGGGTCTGTCACCCGCCGTTCCTCCCCCAAAACCCCGACAGACATCCCCAGGATCCCGCCAGCTCCCATTCCCCATCTCGAGTTAGCTGTCACTGTTTTCTTCCCCAGAAATCTGGCAGCAAATCAACGGAGGGAAAAAACAAACCTGCTATAATTAATGTTCTTGCTGTTCAAATATTTATATAAAGCACGATAGAGCCGTATGCCTCCTCAGCCTCTTGGATCTGTCCAACCTGCGCAGCTCCGCAGCCGCTAACGCCTCTGAGCTGATGACACCGTGCTGCCGGCAGCACTCGGCCAAGGGCAGTCCCCTGCCCGGCGCAGACCACCGGGGAGTGCTGCCTTAGGAGAAGGTTACACCCCTGCCACCCCTCAAAGAGGCAGGAAAAAGTGACAGAAGAAGGATTTGAGGGTATTTTTGGGGTACAAAGGGAATGAGGTGCTTGGTGCCTCACATCGCACTAGTTCAGGCGAGGTCCTGGGGAAGCGGAGCCCGAACCAGAGCAGTGAGACACCCCAGGCACCCAGCCCCAGGGCTGAAACCATCAAAGACAGCATGGCACAGGATGCTGCAACAAGCTACAGGAGATTTTGAAGTCTGTGACCAATTCCCCTGGCTCTAAGGATATAATCACTCCTGTTACAACAGCAATGAGTTCCCAGCCTCTCGCCGACCCGGAGCTCCTGCCAGTTCACACTAATTTCAGCTCATTTCCTGTATAATTTTGCCTCCTGTTTATTCTGCAGAGGTCTGAAGGGCACTGAGCTTTTCAGGTGAGCTGCCAAAACAACATGATGCAACACCGTACGCTGCGTTACGGCAGCCGCAGCACCCTCCGCAGCGCTGCGCCTCCGCTCCCTCGCGAGCAGGTAATTTACTGATGAGCTCCCTGGGAAGAGGCTTAACAACAGGATGTGCAACACATCTGTAAAAATTGCATCAACTGCGACACCAGCAGAGTTTCTCCTTGGGTTGTGTGCCTTGCCCAGGCTGTCTGTAATGGTTCTGTGAAATTGTTTCTGCCGAAGAACATGGGAACTGAACCATCCTTGAGCTCCATCCTGAAAATGTTTCATTGTTTTTATTATGGGTTGCTAAAATTATCACCTTCTTGTGAAAGATGTTTCCTTCTTGCATCGATACCCACGGCTGCACTGGTCACATCGCTTCTGCTCGTCCTTCAAAGCAGGTGGAAGCAGGAGCTGGCGCCTGTTCCATCCCCCCCGGGGCTGTTCACTGAGCTCCAGCCTCTGGCCACACGTTGCCCCAAGCTCCACTCGGCCGATTCCACCACTGAGGCTTCTCGGTCCAAGTTCTGACTGTATCAACCAACACCCCAGCCTGCAGCCAGCGCAGGAACCAACGCCAGCCTTTTCTTGTCCTCTTCAGCACTTCCGTACGGTGCTAGGCAGGTAACAGCAAGTGCAGCTTATTCCTGAGCGAAAAGCCTTTACAGCCCTGCCAGCCGCGGCTGGGAAAGCTCCCGCTAACCAGGGATCACTCTGGCATGGCACAAAATAAAACCCCAAATCACCCCCCCTTACAGAGCACTGAGTGCTTCCGCAACCGACTGGTATAGATCTGATGTCACGGTCAGTTAAATATCTCCAGAAGCATCGGCTGACAGACATTGTATAGGTGTCAGGTGCTATTTGGTGGCCAGGATGCAATGAAAGGTTTTAGTTTCACTTTACCGAGGGGGAAAGCGGAAGCTGAGTAATTTAGCAGAGCGGCAGCAAGTCAAGGTGGGTATGGGGGCAGCTGTCCTAAATTACTGCCCCTGGACTGCAAGGCAAATGTTTCCCGACAGCAAACACCGGTGACAGAGGAGAAAAGGGGCAGGATGGAACGGTGTTATTTCCAGTACCCCTCCGTTCCGACGCAGCCAACGACAAAGCCACCATCAATACCGGCACTTCACCAGCCCCTGCAGGAGCCACGCACCGGGAGCAGAAAGGGGCCCCCAGAGCGAACAGGGACACAGAACCCAGGACAGCAAACCACCTTCCCACCAGAGAGGACTGCGGCACGCAGAAGCGCCAGGCTCGTCCAGAAGAGAAGGGACACTCCCCCAGCTCCCAGCCCCAGGAACTGTGGAAACGGGAGGAAAGCATCGATCGCTGCATGGGATCCCTGGCAGCCTCTCAAACAGAGAAGCAAAGAGGGGAAAAAACCAACAAACAATGGATACGTTTCTATTTCCTTATGTTCTACAAGGCAAGCTGCTGACTTGAAACGACTGGCTCGTCGTGCAACTCCAACGCTTCCAAGCCTGCGTCCCTCCTCCTCCCGGTCCCTGCTCTGCACGGCGCGCGTCTGCCCGGGCGGCCAGGCCACCTTCCCAGAGGATGCTCCGAGAGGCACGCGGGACTTCTGACTCCCGGTCATACGGATATTTTGGCAAGCGGCTGGCTGAGCCTTGATCTCATCCGATACAAGTCTACATGTACGTCCTATTCCACAATGTCACATTTGTCCATTTCTGATGACATCTAATTGCACGGAAGGAAAGACGGCTGGATGGGAACCCCCCTGCAATGCCTTGCTGCAGCTTCTGAAACAATCACGGGGGAAAGCAGAGTTCTCTTTACAACACCCCCCAGTGCAGAGGGAAATAACCAGAAACATTCATTCTGCTTTGCAGGGAGGAGGTGGTGACCGGGGGGTAGGGAGGGAAAAAGAGTTGAAACAATCTGCCAGCAGCACGAACTTTGTTCACACTCCAATTCTGGCTCAGATGGGAAGCAGCTAGCAGAAAAAAAAACAAAACAACAATACCCTTAAGGAACAAGGACACTGTTCTCAAGCTTCTGAAACTGCAGCCCCCACCCCTCAAAATGCTGGGATGAACGCGGGAAATCGGGGAATGCTTTTTTGACACGACTTCTGCAAAGCACTGTATGCAAAACCTCCAACTCAAACAGTTTGTAAGATCCTGCAGATACCATGCAAGGGTGCTCGGTGGGGAAGAACAAACTGGCACCAGAAACGGACACACTGGACAAAAGCCTTTCCCGTCCAAAGTCTCAGACAATGAAAGGTCTGTTTTATTAATCTGCTGCAAGGGACGAGTGCTGCATACACTGTATCAGGCTTCCAGACCAGTGCCAGAGGAGTTAAAAAATAAAAAAAAAAGCAGTGAAAAGTCTACCAGGTCCGTGAGCAGGGTGTCTGCAGAGCCGGGCTCTGTGCTGAGGAGCTGCTGAAGCCAGCACCAGGCGAGGATGTCAGCAGAGGGCTCGCCCGAGCCGGCTGCCAAACCCCAGGACACGGTGCATGACCCCACCAGCACAGCGCTGAAGATGCAATAAGCTGCATTTCCTTCCTCCCCGGCACTATTAGCAGCTCAGGTCACCAGTGTTGCAGAACTGCTAAACCACATCACTCCTCGTGCACCGGCTGTGCCCCGTGCACCGCACCGGCACCCACCCGCACCAGCACCCATCCATACCAGCACCCACCCGCACCGGCACCCACCCACACCGGCTCCTTGCCCCCCGCTCGGGGTGTGCGGACAGAGGGGCTGCAGCCTCCCCCCACACACACTGACACGGGAACATTCTTCCTTTAGGAATCTTACTGTTGGAACTCAGAAATGTTCACAGAAGCATTTAAATTATCCTTTATTTCCAAAAAAATGCTTAACCCCCCCCCCAGCCCCCAAACTTGACTTTTTTTACTAGAACACAACCTGAACGGGACAAAAAGCTGAGGAATCAGCAAAAGCAAGTCAATCATTAGGAACAATATTTAATCATCCAAAGACCTCTCTGTAAAATTTTTTCAAGGTGTGTTTTGTGACATTTATGTAGTTTCCAAAATCTTCCACATTCCTACTAGCAGTTGTCACATCTGCCGAGCATCATATTTGGAAACCTAAAAGGGACACTGTCACACTGACGGCGTTCAGCACGATTTGCAAACCAATGGCACAGGGCAGCGGCTCTGCAGTGTCCCTCTGCAGCCCAGGGAGAGCTGCGGTGGGATGGGGTGGGATGGGATGGGGTGGGACAGGATGGGATGCGATGCAATGGGAGGGGGTGGGATGGGANCTAGCAGTTGTCAAAAAAGCCTGTCGAGCATCATATTTGGAAACCTAAAAGGGACACTGTCACACTGACGGCGTTCAGCACGATTTGCAAACCAATGGCACAGGGCAGCGGCTCTGCAGTGTCCCTCTGCAGCCCAGGGAGAGCTGCGGTGGGATGGGATGGGATGGGATGGGATGGAACGGGACGGGACGGGATGGGATGCGATGGGACGGGGTGGGATGCGATGGGATGGGGTGGGATGTGATGGGACGGGATGGGATGGGACAGCTGTGCTGGCCAGGCTCAGGCGCTGCTCTAACCGCTGCCCTCCCAGCTGCTGCAGAGCTCCAGCCCAGAAAACCCTGAGGGCTCGCAGTTAATTAGAAGCATACTGCTAGGATGCATATCAAATGCAGAGCTGATACAAAGCCTGAGATCACCGCACTGAAATGTTTTAAAATACCCAGAGAGAGCGGAATCGATTAGAATACTTCCTGCATAAACCGTGTTCTTACCGGCACTCTCTGGGCTTGAGATTAGCCCGTCCAGTAAAGAGGCAAAACCTCTTCAAAGCCAACCCTTAATGTAATCCGTGTGCTGCTGATGCGCCCAAAGGAGAACCCGTTTTTCCTAACTTCAGGCATGGTTTCAAAGTTGAGCTGTATCCTTCACACCAGTCCCTGGAGCTGCGGGAAGGCAGCACCCACCCTGCCCAGGCCAGGGCGGCACGCTGCCCGCAGCGCAGAGCAGGAGGCACGCAGCCCCGCACACCGTGCACAGTCCCGCAGCACCCTGCCATCAGCTCGTCCTTTCCCCTATGCAGCGTTTACTGCACATGCCACTGAGAAGCGCTGACATTCAGATCTCCTGGCGTTGACTGAAACACCCGGGTTAGACACCTAAGGATCGGTATTTACGGCTGACGCGGGACCACGTTCCGAGCTCCAGCAGAACAAGCTCATGTCTGCAGAGCTCAACACGGTGCCTTGCAGAGAGGCACCCGCGGCTCGGGGGAAGCCAGACAGATGTTCTGACGTGGCACATCTCCTCCGCAGAGCCAATTAGACCGAGACAGGACCTGTTTCATTTAGTAATGCTGCTTCCAGCGCTCAGGTCAGCTCACCTGAGAGACTGGCCATCTACCACCCAGAACATTTGGGGCCAGGCTTCGCTGAGCAGAGGCAGGACTGGCCAGCAAACAATTTCCTGTCAATTATACAGGTGTCTGCAGTCAGTCTGAAGCAAGCCAGGATACTCAGCTCAATGCCACTGTGATGCTTCTCAATTCCCTTCAGTACCTCCACGCTCAGCAACCAGCACCCCAGCTATCCGCCTAGAAACAGGAGAAAAGGACGCACTCACCTGCTCTCACTGTCCAGAAACACAGAACTGCTGCTCTTCCCAAGGGCTTCGCTAATTGGGGAGAGGCAGAAGGGGGAAGAGAAGGCATCGGAATCAGAGTCAAAGGTACTGTCCCTGCTCACGTCATCAGCAGACAGCTCCAAGGAGCCTTCGTCCTCCCCCGGCTCCGGCCGGCAGTCCAGACCTTCCTCCATCCCCTCCGCCGACAGCTCCGACCTGTTCTGCTCCTCCTGAGAACTGACTGTCGAGAGGATTCCTGAGTCGCTGCGGGCAGGCTGGGGGGACCGGCGGGGGCCGTCCGCCGCGGGGCAGCTCGGGAAGAGCTTCTCCCCTTCCGACGAGGGGGAGCTGATGTAAGCCACATCTTTCACAAGCTGTGACACAGTCAGGATGTCTTCTCCTTTCGGGATCACCGCCCCTCGCTGCTCGGTGGGGGAAGCCTGCCGGACAACGCCGAAACCCTGAGTGTGGCGGCCGCGCTTGCGGGGAGCTTTGCGGACAGGGGAGCTCTCGGGAGTGACGTAGCGCAGGGCTTCTTCATCCTGCCGCTGGATGCGGGAGTTCGGCACCCAGGCGAGGATGAGCGTGGTTCCCAGCAGCTCATCCTTCTCCATGTACAGGCACAAATAGCCTTCGAGAGAGCAGAGGAGCAGTGGGTTACAACACAGCTTTAGTCCTAGGACACTGCCTACGCCTGATGTTTGCCCTTCCCCACCTTCCCCCACTCACCACCATGACACCTGGGCACAACAAGCCCTTTCTCTCCTTCTGCTTGGAGAGAATTCTGCCAAAGGAGTGCTCAGCATTATTATTTACAAATAATTTCAAGCCTGCATATGGCTTTTGAATAGCCTGAATTCCCTCTGGCCTAAGCGGACGCAGAAAGGACATGCAAATGCTTCAGCTTCCTGGATGGGTTACTAATCAAGAGCGAATTCTGAAATATGTTGCCACATGAAAAAGCTCTGCTGTTTGGTAGTTAAACAACTTCAAGTGCCAGCTAAACATTTCTTTCTCAAGAGTATTTATCTTGGTGTAGCCCTGTTTTCATGGAAAGCCAATAGAAAAGAAAGCGTCACACACACAAAAAGGGAAGCCTGGGTCAACGTTCACAGAATAATTCATTTTGTGAAGCTAAGCCAGTAGCCACAGCTCTCTTTGATGAAAACATGAAAGAGCACAGTAACAGATGAGAAGGGACAGAGCAGTATTTATCCTTATTTACTCCAGCGCACGCAGCCACAATCAGGTTTCCCTTCTTCTCCCTTTACCAGCGGTTGCTGAGGCCACTCCAGCAATGACAGCGACAAGATGCTTCCCTGAACAACACGCGGATTTGAAAGAGCGACAGAAGTTCCTGTCCTCAAACAACAACTGACCATCTCCTGGCAAAACAAAGGACTCACCAGAACAGGTAAATCCGGGCTAGACCAGAAGAGAAAGGAGAAATATTATCAAGTTTCCTACCAAAAGATGAGCTGATGGATCAGCTTGTGGATGGCTTTCCTCAGCCCTCCCTCAGACTGCCGGCCCCGTTCCCCCCGGCACCTCATTCCTTAGAGCCCAAGCTGGGGGATCTGACACAAACACACACCCCAGGAGAGAGGAAAAGAGCGAGCGAGCGGTGTCTGCAACACCCCGTCACCTGGATGGTGCTCCCCGATGCCTTGGAGCAGCTCGGGGGGGTGGACGCAGACGTTGTTCTTCGAGTAGATAATCTCCCCATCGAGGACGGAGGATGAGCTGGTGCCACCCCCAGGGTTCAGGGTCAGGAGGTCGGAAGCTTTGGAAGAGGCACGTCGGAGGAGTCGCCCCAGAGACATCGCCAAGGAAATGTTTCCATTATCCGTCAGCTTTAATCAGGAGCCAAATTCAGAAGATCTGCCAAGGAGGAAGAAAGAATAACATTAGAACAAACAGAACGACAGGACAGCACGTGCCTACCGCTGCCCGAGAGGGAAGAGCTGTCCCACCAACTGCGGCATCAATCCCACAACGCCAGGGAGCCTCCGAATGCTCTGGACCAGTAGCATCACCTCCACCTCTTAAAGATGCTGAAATACAGAATCCTGGGATGTGTTTCTCTGCAATGAAGGGATAGCAAACCCCCACATTTTAACAGTTACTGGGGGAGGAAAGAGAAAAGCGATGCTGGTCACTGAAAATTGCCCATTAAGGGAACAGCTCAGTGATGCAGAGCTGTCCGATGTGTCACTGTCCTGGGGATGTCAGAGGGAGTCAGAGCAGAGCCTGGAGGCTTCCTTCAGCACAGAAAAACTGCTGAGACCACGACACTGAACAGGGGGCTGCTGCTTCATCACACTGATCTCCAGAAAACCATTAATCAAAACGAGTTCATCTTGTGCGTACCAATTTTTACCATTTTCCTGCTGGGTGTTTGAGGGTTTTGGGTTGGGATTTTTTTTTTTTTTGAGCAGTGATGGGTAAATAGAGCTTTTCCAGAGATAAGTGGCAAGAGAGCCGTGTTCAACAGAGCGGGCAGACTCCAATAGCAGAGCATGACACGCCAACTCCAGGAAAACACTTCATCTATCAGTAGGAAACTTCAGCTCACTGTGGAGTACCATCCCCAGCCAGCCACCACCCCAGCTCCGCACTCCAACGCACCGGGGCTGCTGCTGGGGAGCCCTGCAGGGAACCCCGAGGGGTCACCCAGGCTATAAACTATTCAGGAGACGGATCAGGAGGAAGACTCGAGGTGTTGAAACAGCAGGCAGGTCTTGCACAAAGCGATCCCGCAGCCAGCCCAGCACAACCAACGCAGAGTGGGCTGGACCTGCTGCCGCCGTGCCCAGGTGGGCAGCAGAGCACGGGAGGCACGGCAGGTTCTGTTCTGCCCAGAGCACAGAGGAGAGGGAACGCCTGCTTCTGTCCCTTTGTATTTACTCGGCCTCACTCGCTCGTGAACGGGCTGGTCCGACCCGGCGCACACCACACATGGTCACAGTGCCAGGTCCGGGGGCAGCGCGCGGAGGGAAGGGCTCCGGGCGTTCCTCGGGAGCCGTCCTGCACCACGCTCCGCGGAGCAGCAACCGGGCAGCCAGGAATGGAAAGAAAAGCAGACAGGTCCCGACTTGTACTATCAGGGGCACTAACGCAGGAAGCATTTAAGAGCCTTCAGCGAGCACCGTCAAACACCAGATAGCTCCGATTTCTTTAAACGTGGTTTTAATGGTACCTCCAAACGGGGAAAGGAGGAGGCAGAGGGCAAAGGGAAACCAGCGCTTCCCAAGGAGCAGAGCGAGACCTGCAGGGAAGGAAAATAGCTGTCCTGATTCTGACAGATTTGTACACACAGAAGACTGCAAACGAGACTGCCAAGGAGGTGACAGAGCCTTCGTTAAAGGACAAACTATTGGTCTAACAGGCGATCAGGAGATTTGTCAGCCTGACTCACAGCAAAGGCAGTTTCTGCATTTCAGGCTCTGCTGGAACTTGATGGAGGAGCCTCAACCCTGCTCTGTACTGTGCCCAGCAGATGTGCAGGATAAGAGCATCACTCTGCAAGTCCTTTGCACCCATGTCTCCTCCTAGCACCAAACACAACACCTATCTTCGTGTCTCAGCCCAAAACAATGAACACCAACGGAGCCGTACGCTTGTTCTTGTCCAGATCGCCAAAACCCACAGTGCTGCTTCGGGCTCTGGGTTATATCTTGCAGAAAGTCATTTGCCTCAACCATATTTAACGAGCAAGCCACCTTCCTCCCACTGCACCCTGCAAGAACACCGACAGTAAACTCTGCTGCAATCCTTCTCCCAGCACAGAGTTACAACACATCATTGCAACACTGCGCTGAGCAGCCCGGAGCAGGGGTGTGAGCAACCTGCTCCGCACTGAGCCTCCAGCATGTCTGAAGAGGGTCACTGTCGCCGTCACCGTCACCCCAGGCTGCTCAGCTGTGCCCAGCCCTGCAGCTAGGGCAGCTATCACCTCATCAGAGCTCTAACAGCACAAAACCTGCACAGGCAGAGGAGGAAGGTGGCATCAGATGGCTGCAGCTGGTGACCAGGGAACGCTTCCTCGGAAAACACAGCGAGCTTTTCCTCCTAAGGACAGCAGATGGAGATGTACGTATGAAACAAGAGCTCGTGTGCTGTCCTGCAGTTCTCCAGGGGCTCTCAGGAACGCGGGCAGAGGCACAGGACTTCTCTGCCAACAGAGGCAACATTTAATGAGCTTTTACCCAGCAGACAAAGAACAGAGCAACAGGTGAACGATCAAAAGCTGCTCCCTGGAAAGCAGGAGGAATTTAGAGAGAAATATCGCTTGGATCCCGCAGAGCACCTGTGCTATGGCACTGCCCCACGTGCAGGTGGACGGTGCTGCAGGTACGCACAGGCTGGGGGGGGAGAAGCAGCAGCAACAGAAAGACAGGAGGTGCAGAGTACAACGTCCTGCCAGCACGGACATTTGGTCTGTTGCATTTGCCTTGCAGAAGAGCTACGCATCCGAAACCAGAGAATCCACTGCGATGCTGCAAACAAATAGCCAAGTATACTGGGATATATAAATATCATCAGCAAGGCTCAAATTAATCCTTTCGCCGTTGCCACAGGTGAAGGAATTCGGTGCAGCTTTGGTTGCAGCATTAAAGCAAAACAGATGCGAGTCCCTGGACTGTTGGAGGGAGAGGGACAAGAGGGATCTGGAAAGGGATCGACAAGAGACAGTTAAAGAACAGAAATTTATGAAAAGTCTTAATGCATGTGAATAGTCACTGCCAGAAGCCGTTAGAGCTGTGTGTGGAGGACAGGAGAAGCAGTAGGGCAGTTGAACCATGGCAAGGAGTATCTAGTTCAGTCATTCTAACAGCAGGGATGATGGAGTGCCGGAGAGGGGCAGCCTGGAGAGGCCGTTTCCATCACAGGGGATTCGAAGGCTGCAGAAACAGCTGGGCAGCCAGTCCCAGGCAGGGCCAGGGGACAGACTGACCCCCCGAAGGGTATCCAGTCTGCTCACACAGCCCCAACAGCCTCTGACACACAGCTCGTGGCTGTGCCTCTCCTGCCCAACAGCCAGGACTTCATCCACACAAACCAGCAAGGAACAAAAGACCAAACCTGGGGGGTTTGCTCTGTGCTGAGCCCTCCTCTGCGTGGGCCGATGGCTGCACAGACGGTCCGTGGGGCTGGGGTCGGGAGGGGAGCAGGTATCGCTGCGGCCCTTGTGCGGGCTGGAGAAGGCAGGCGGGAACGTCCAACAGCAAAGCCAGCATTAAATTAGCACCATTCAGAAAAAGTATTTTTCATATTAATTTTCCGTTTATCCCCTGATCTGAAGGGACTCTTTTCAATGTGGCAGGGACAACCCAGCTCTCCAGAAGCTGAAGCCCTGAATTAGCTGATAAGCTCTTGCCGAGTGCCAATATTTATTAAGCACACATACATTTTCTTCTCCCATACATCAACTGTCACCACTAAAAATCTCTGCTGCAGCTACCGCGTCTGTTCGCACAGCCCCTGGCTGCTCTCCCAGTCGACGCCAGCGCTTCTCAGCTCCACGAGATCCCAGAAATGTGCTGGGGTGCCAGCTCCTGACATCACCCCGGGAGCCTCTTCGCAGGAACCCGACCAGCTCCAGCCAGCAGCATCTCAAATACCACCGGCTGCGCGCCTCCGCTCGAAATGCCCTTCCCCTGCTCCCCAGCCGATAAACAACCAGATCCTGTTTGGCTTGGCGATCGCACCCTCACCTTGGCAGACGCTGCTGGACCAAATGCTGCTGGCTGCGGGTGCCCGAGATTCCTGTATTCTGGTGAAGGAGAGCAATGCAGGGCTCCCGCACGGGCTGACGGCTCCCGCACGTGATTCCCGGTCTGTGCAGCACACGGGGCAACACGGCTTCTCTCTCAAACAGCCCAGGGAGCTGTACAGCAGCCTGCGCTTTGGCATCGGCCGCAGCCAGCAAGTCCCACTGCTGAGCCCTGTGTGCCTGGCAGCGGGTCTCAAGGCTCCAAGGGCCAGTTTGCTGCGCAAGTTCAGCAGCTTTACAAGGGAAATAAGCCGAGCTCCAGGGCTCTTGAGACACATGAGACCTACAGCACGTCTGGGCACAGAGGAGAAACAAGCTGTCAAACATCAGCACCAAATTTAAGCATGAGATGCCTTAGGTAAGACAAAAGCAACGGGCTTTTTTTCTTTTTTTCCCTTAATAATTTGAATTTGGTTTTACATTTTTAAGGAGCACAGAGTCGCTGCACCAGGGAGGTCTCAAACACCGCCAAAGTCCCTGACTCTTCCTGCCCTTGGGAAGAGCAAATGCCAGGTTTGCCTCTCAGGTAGCTCGAGCACAGGTTCCAGCACGCTGGAAGGCAGAGTGACCAGAGACGGGGTACCGGAGCCCGGGAGTCAGGACTCGCACGTCCTTTCCAGTCCTTTCACTGGATTTTCTGTGCAACTCTCAGCTAGTCACTCACTTGATCTATATCTCTCTCCGTATACACTAGAGCCCTTCTAACGACCTTCCCTTTGTATTGCAATACCTCTACATTAGAGAAAGAAAAAAAAAAGAAGAAAGCTTTCAAAACTACCAGCTATTAGCTGGAGCTATTTAAGATGACCTAGCCAAATCAAGGAAAAAGTTTACCATGGGGAGCCATTCTGAAGTCATCCCATTTCATGGGGAGGATTATGTAGGTCACCAAAAAGTCTTTGATGGCTGACCTGCGGGCGCAGCGGTGGCACGCGGAGCACAGAGCAAAGGGAAAGCAACGGCCCCAGCAGCCAGGGCTGGAATCCCGACACTCGCACGACTCCAGCTCCAGTCGCTTCCGTGGAACAGATTTCACTCAGATGCATCTCAGCTGAGAAGGTAAAAAAGGGACAGCAGATAAATACTGCAAGTTTGTGACTCAGAGATAAAAAGGAAAAGGAAATGCCACCATCAGAGCCTGGTTGCTGCTCCCGGCCACACCTGCTCAGGCATAAAAAAGCAAACAAAAAGCTTAGCACCCCTCCGGCGCTAAAAATCCAACCACAACACATGCTCGAGCGCTGAGGAATTACGTGTACCATACGTCCCTTCATCCCAGGATTAAACATCATTCCCCATTCCTCAGCCGCAGTGCTGGAGCAGCAGACAACTCTTTCACGGCTTTTTATTTCCAGCGTCCTGCAGCCGTGGCCCGATAACGCTCACAGTGCCAGATCCCTGAATACCAGCAGCTACAAAATCCCAGGAACCTGGTTCCACAGCTTTTGATATACCACTTGGAAGACTTTTCTCAATGTGACAGACATCAGACCACGCGTCTCTGACCCTTTGATGTCGTCTCCTTTCACCCTGCCACGGGCAGGACCGTACCCTCCTCCCTTCTCGCCCACCGGACAGAGAAAGCCGTGCTCTGCCCCATCCCGGCTCTCCAGCTTTACGCCAACCGCACCACGAGACACGCAGAACAAACCCGGATATTGAGCAAATCCAACACGGGGCAGAGAAGCAGCTTTCAGAGACTTCTCTGCGTTTAGCCAAGGTATCACCACGATGAGAACGGGCTCCTCTAGCCCTGCAAAGCTAAAGGAGGATTCTGCAAAAGAAGCGGCAAGCCCGACACCCTTACCCTCAGCTGTGCTGGGCTTGACGTTTCTATTTTCTCCTAAAAGATCTTTCCTTTTCATTACTCCCTAATCAGAGGGGCATCTAAGGAACCACACCGTCGCAAGACACGGAACCAGGCTGAGAACAGCAGAGGGGCAGAGCTGGGAGGGGAAGCAGCAGAGGAGCGTCAGCAGCACAGGGAGCGATCTGTCAGCACAGCCCCTGCCTGGGACCCCGACCCTCCAGCACCCCCTGCCCGGGACCCCGACCCTCCAGCAACCCCCGCCCGGGACCCCGACCCTCCATCTCCGCCGGTAACGGACCTGGGCAGATTACGGGGGGATACTGGGGGAACTGGAGAGAAACCAGAGCGGCAGCAGATGAACTTTGGGATCTGTCCCACGTGCCGCCCTCTGCCCGCCCCCAGCCCCGGGGGTCCGACAGCCCCCGCCCCCCCTCCCCCCCGCCAGGACGGGGGGACAAAGGACGGGACACGCGGCACCGGGACACCGGGCAGGACACCGGGTGCCTCGTCCCCGGCCACCAACGCGCGTGACCAGCAGCCGGCCCGGGACCGCGGGTGGGCCGGGGCAGCCGCTGCAGACCCCGCTGCCACCCCCCGCCGCCCGGCCCGGCCCCGCCGCTCACCGCGCCCGGGGAGACCCGCGCCCCGCGCGGCCCCGGCGCCTTCACCGGAAACGACGATCCCGGGGA
>VZTO01003744.1:37686-68703 GCA_013400615.1 Syrrhaptes paradoxus
CCAGCGGCGTTACCGGCAGCCTGGCACCGGGGCTGGCGCGGCCGGGGCTCGCCCGGGCCCGGCGGGCTGAGGGGGCGCGGCCCGAGGTGGTGCGGGCCGGCTTCCCCCCCTCACGGGCTGGGGTAGTGCGGCCCGAGTCCCCCTCCGCGGGCTGAAGTGGTGCGGCCCGCAGCGGTCATGTGACCGGATGTTGACACGTCGCCTGGCAACGGGAAGGTGGTGGAGCCGGCGGCGGGTGAGCGGCGGGGCTGGGCCGCGGCCGGGCCTCCCCGGTTCCACCCCGGTTCCACCCCGGTTCCACCCCGGTTCCACCCCGTTCCCCCAGCAGCGAGGCGCTGGGCTGGTGCTCAGCCCCGCTCCGGCTCTGGTTGCAGGCCTAGGCCAGCCCCAGCGCCATGGAGGAGGCCGGCGGTGCGGCAGCGGAGGGAGCCGGGCGGGACCGCGGCCCCAGTGAGCGGGAGCTGGGCCGAGTCCCGTCGCGTCGTGCTCTGGAGGTGATTTCCTTCGAAAGCTTCGCGGGGCGGCGTGTTCCCATGCGCTCCTCACCGAGCAGTGTCGTTGTGGAAGCGGTTTCAGCAGGGAGGAGTAAAACCAGCGAGTCGTTATTGCAGCCTTGCCCCCAGTATAGAAAAAGCCCCTGGGAAGGGGACTGGAGTCCCAGCCCCGTGTGCCAGCGGTGTCTGGGCGTTGGCGCTGCTCCCCCAGCTCTCCGAGAGCACATTTCTGCTGTAGGCACTTTGAAAAGGCAGCTATCCCCAGTTCACAGATGTATGTACTCGGGCTCTTTTTTTTGAGGTTTGCTGGTGATGAGGTTTTTTTTNTTCCCCCGGCAGCGGGGCGCTGGGCTGGTGCTCAGCCCCGCTCCGGCTCTGGTTGCAGGCCTAGGCCAGCCCCAGCGCCATGGAGGAGGCCGGCGGTGCGGCAGCGGAGGGAGCCGGGCGGGACCGCGGCCCCAGTGAGCGGGAGCTGGGCCGAGTCCCGTCGCGTCGTGCTCTGGAGGTGATTTCCTTCGAAAGCTTCGCGGGGCGGCGTGTTCCCATGCGCTCCTCACCGAGCAGTGTCGTTGTGGAAGCGGTTTCAGCAGGGAGGAGTAAAACCAGCGAGTCGTTATTGCAGCCTTGCCCCCAGTATAGAAAAAGCCCCTGGGAAGGGGACTGGAGTCCCAGCCCCGTGTGCCAGCGGTGTCTGGGCGTTGGCGCTGCTCCCCCAGCTCTCCGAGAGCACATTTCTGCTGTAGGCACTTTGAAAAGGCAGCTATCCCCAGTTCACAGATGTATGTACTCGGGCTCTTTTTTTTGAGGTTTGCTGGTGATGAGGTTTTTTTTCTTCCATTGGTACTGCACAATATTTGAATTTAACAGATGATGTTGTGGAATAAAACAGTGTCTCTTTAAAAAGAAAGAAGAGAATAAGAATTTTTTAAATAGACATGAGCAAGAAACATGTGAAATGAAGAGTGGTGTGTAGGGTTTTTGTCTGGATCTCTGCTATCTTCCATGCTAGCTGGGTGACCATTTCTGCAAACGAGATTAAACTTCTAAATGAAACTCCTGTACCCTGTGACAAAAAGCAGCTGTTACGGTATCGTTGCATTAACATTAAACAAAGCACTCCACCCGTTATAATGCTGCCGTTCTGCTTTTGCCTCTGTTGTGCGCTAGGCGACAGAGAACAGGGATGGCAATGAAGAGGAAGAGCCTGTTCCTCTGGAGGCACAAGAAGAGACATTTTCCCCAGCAGAAGGAGGAGTTGGTGGAGCTATGGAGCCGTTCGCTGGTTCTGCAGAAGTGAGACTCTGTCATAATGTATAAAACCTTACACAATGCGTGACCAGTAACTTCAGATTTTCCTGTTGTGGTTTTATTGCTGCAAATGCCAAACCTATCCTAACTGGAACAGAGAGGAGCTAATTGGTCAAGCACAAAGTAGACAAAAGCTCTGATAAAACTGGAGAGGTTCCTTTTTTATGCTATGCATGTGAAAATTTTCCTTTCTCAGGAGTGATACAGCTTTGCCATTATACCCATGAGCTGGTTTTAGAACAAGGTCCCCTTGTTGATTCTTTGTCGGCGTTGTTCGTGTCTCATGATCACAACAATAAGCAGATTTCTTAGGAGCAAAGAGGGTGAGATTGGAAAGCTGTGTCAGGTGATGGATTTTATGTTTCAGGAAAAATCTCCTGAGGCTTTCTTGGACAAAGCGGAATTAGACAGTCGCCCTCCTGAACTGGGTGACATGGAGCAGCCAGTGGCAGACAGGGGAAACCCTTCCCTTCCTTCGGGAGCTCCTCCACAGACATCTGCGTTGTCAGGGGAACTGATCAGCTGCGCAGAGTCAGGTATCATTCCGTCCCTTGTTAACAGCAGAATATTTGATACCGTCTATCAAGCACAGTTCCTACTTTTCTCCCTTTCTGATCATTGTGAGTCCAGTTTGGGGCATGACACTATGAAATCGGAGCCTTTTTCTTTGTCTTTTTTGGGGGGTGGGGTCCAGGTAACATTGGAGAACCCATTTCTCTCCATTCAGAGGCTCCCTTCGAGCAATTTGGACAGCTTACTAGTGAGCACGGTGACCAAAGATGGGAAGAGGAACGCCAGCAGCATGGAGCTGGGGAAAAAGAAACAAGCAGAAGAAGTGGAGAAACTGTAGAAGAAACAGAACTGGTTGTCTTGGATCCAGAGCATGTGAGAAGTCCTCAAATCTTGTCATTCTTCTTTGCAGACTTGCTATTTTTATCCGTATAACACGTGCGAGGTAAATTGTAAGCAGTGGCTTAGCTGTGTGCTAAAACTAGGTTTAAAAATAGCTTTTGCAAAAGCACTGACTCCTGAATGCATCTGCTCCCTGAATATTAACCCCAGAGATGCAGGTTCAGAAGCGAGTAACGTAGCGGAGCAGATCTGCTGCTCTTCTGAAAAAGAAGCACTGGCAGGAGGAGTGAGTGGCTGGGATTTCAGATGTAGCTCCTCCAGTATGTTTCTAACACTTTCTGATGTCAAAAAAAGACCTGCTATATAACTCTTCTCACTCCTTACAGTGAGTGTAGCTAAAATAAGAGGGCAAGTGTCTATGGCAGAAAATGTTTTATTTAGTAGTGGGAGTAGCAGTATGGTTTCTTCATTATTTATTTACAAAAGTATGTCAAAGTTTATCAACATCGTACTTCTTTACAGCCTCTGATGAGAAGATTCCAGGCTGCCCTGAAGAATTACCTCACCAAGCAGATGGAAAAAGTGAACCTAGACCTCCAGGAACTGGTACATGGCATTCTTTCTCTGCCTTCCCGCAGCAGCCCATCCCTGTCCATTCTGAGGGGACTGAGCTGATTTCCTTGTGTTTGCAGAGGACAGCAACGAAGAAAAGCAAAGTACAGAGGGAAGAGCTTGGGGTGATTCTTTATGGGGCGCAGCAGCAGCTGGCCCGTCTGCAGGTGGAACTGGAGAAGAGCCACGACCGCCGTTCCCAGATGGCCACGGTGCGCCAGCAGCTGGAAGAGGAACTGGAGGGCCTCAGACTTACCCACAAGAAAATGTGTCAGAACACAGATGATGAACGCAAGAAAGGTGACTGAGGCAGTCCTTGTAATATTTCCTAATTCTGGTACTAGGTGGACGAATGAATTCGAATGTGAGTCAAGCACTGGACTGAAAAACACACTAAAATTCATCAGGAATAATGCACTCACTGAAAAGTTTCACAGATATTCCTGGTTCCCATATAATTTCTATTGTTTCTAAGACCATGTTGCTATGCTGTACTTCCAGCGAGGTATTTAGGACTAGAACTATTCTTTTTTTGTGCTGGTGGAGGTATACTCCAAGCTGATGTGAATTCTTATTTCAGGGAGGGCGGATTTATCTGGGGTGTGTGTGGGTCTTGCTTTGGGTGCTTCTAAATTTCTTTCCCTTTATCTCTGCTTAAAGTGTGTCCCACAAATGTAATTCTCTGTCAATACTTTTCCTTTTGCCTCCCCAGTTTCTGCAATGCAGACCCAAGTTGAAAACCTGGCCTTGCATCTCTTCTACATGCAGAATATGGACCAGGAGATGCATCACAATATTTTACTAATGAAACAGTCGACAAAGAGGGCGGAGGCAGAGAAGGTCCAGGCTGAGGTGGAAAAGAAAAAACAGGTATCGAGTGAAACTGTCTGCTTTAAAGTCAGCAAACACAGTTAGTGGTGAGTCGCTGCCTTGTCAGAAGGAAGGCTGTAGTGACTGAATCATGGAACACATGTGGGGATGTTTTTCCCAAATAACTGAAAAAACCCCACAAATGTTTCTAGAAAAGAAAAGAATTCCCACCACCAACATAGCGACAGGTACTGCCCCAAGGGTTTTGACAAACCTTCTAACAGTAAATCACTCTTCACTCAAGCAAAGGGGGTGTGGGGGCAGAAAGATATTTAGTCAAGAAGTATCATACGTTCAGGTATTGATAATTATCCTGAGCCCTGGTGAGCTCACAGGGAAAAGTGAGCTTTGGAAATGAGCTGAGCAGCTGGTGTGCTGGAGCTCCCTCTGCTGCCTTCTGCTTGCAGCAGGACCCAGGCTGCTGGTGTTAGCGCAGAACTGCGTGCAGGCAGTGGAAATCCCATGGATTTAGAGGGGTTTTTAACAAACTATTTTAAAACATAAATTATGAAGATTCCCAGCTGCTGGAGAGATGGCACAGTATCATCCGTGCTGACAGGAGTGAATGCTGCTGCCCAGCTGAAATACCAATTTCCTACCGCAGATGGGATAATAAAAAAATCCCCAAAGAAGGTCTCGTTCTCTAGCAAGTTGTCAGTGCTGCGTTCGTGAGTCATTTGTATATGAATGGAAAAGCTGGAGTAGGAATCAAATCAAACCTAGTTTCCAATTTAATCGCTTCTCTAGCCTATGCTGTTCTCGTAGGATAGAGTTGGTTAAGGCTGAGATGACGGTCCTCATCCTGCACGGTTTGGCTCTGACTCTTTAGGACCTTCTAGTAGAGCGCTTACAGAGAAAAGCCTTCGACCTGCAAGAACAGATCGCTCTGTGTGAAGCTCAGTTTGTGGCGCAGGCAGAGGACACAAAAGTAACTCGGCAAGCAGTAAATGAGGTAGGAAGGTGCTTTTTCCACTTCTGGTTAATATTTCCCTCCGGAAGGACTAACCCCCCCCCGGCTCATGCTCACGTGGTCTGTACAATCTGGGCCAGAGTTGAGTGGTTTGTTCCTGTTTGCAGGAATTTAAGACTTTTTTTTTTTCCTCAAGAATTGCTCGTAAATCTCTCCCCCCCCCCCTTCTCAGCATTTTTTTCCTTGCAGACCTGTGCCCTGTGGTCTGGTGTGACAATCAGCCAGACACACATTAGCTGGTACTGTTCCCACCCAACACTGCATTGTAACCTGAACTTGGTTTTTCAGCACAGTTCAGATTCATCCTACCGCCTCTCCCCTAGGCTTGTATGGAGGTGCAGGCTATTAACGTGGAGAAAAAGCGATTGATGAGCCACTGGAGCAGTAGCTTGGCTGGAATGAAGCAGAGGGACGAGGCGTATATCGCTGCACAGGAGTTGCTGAGGTATAGTCCCTGAAAACGGGCGCAGGAGAGACCGCGGTGGTTTGGAGGGGTTCTGAAAGGGGCAGTGTGTTTTCTGGGAGTTTGTTACTGCGTGCGTAGGGTACGTCAGACAGAACAACTTTGCTGCCCTAAAACCCGTAATAATGTTAAAGGGTAAGAAGTACAGCTCTTTGTTAGGATTTTCTTTATCCAAAACACGAGTCTCCTTTGAAGTCTGTGGGTTTTTAAAGCTGTTCAGTTTTTCTGTCCATATTTTGTTCCTTTAAAATAATTCCTTCACCTTTGCAATGTTTCTCAATCCAAAGAGCTAGACAGCAAGAAGGATCTATCCACTGCTTTCGGTTAGGATTTTGTGATGCCTTTAGAAATCTTCAGGAAGACTTTCCTGTTGGTGCCAGAGGAAGAGTTTATTTGGTCTGGAGTCTTAAAGCTTGACTGATTCTCTGAGAACAAACAATATGCTTTTATAGGGTGGCATCCTGGTAAGAATGGCGGGGTGGGGACAGGACTGAAGGAAGGAATTAATTTTCCTCCATACATTTCCTTTTAAATCCGAATGTCTCCAGCCGTCTTCTGATGAGTCGGCACTGTCCCAGCAGGCTGGCCTTCCTAAAGCTCTGCCTTCCTGGTGGGTTGTTGCTGCAATAGCATGTTTGAAAAGAGGAATTTGTAGAAGACTGACTGTTCAGCACATGAATCAATCCTTGTGATGATTTTCCATCTGATTTGTCTCTCCAGCAAGTACAGACGTGACCTCAAGTCCCTGGAAACGGACATCCATGGCTGTCGAAGGTCCATCAGGAAGGAGGAGGAGAAGAATGAGTTGCTTGTCACCATCCTGAGCCGTTCACAGACTGATGCCAACACGTCAAGGAAACTGATTGCCCGGTGCCTGTCAGAGCAGGAGGCCCTGAAGGTCGAATTTGGCACCTACGCTCGCGTTCTCCAGGAGACAGAGCAGACCCTCGACAGGACCAAGATGGTGAGAAGAGTTACTTGGACAAAGAATCCTTTTGAATTGGACACGGACATTTAATCCCCTTCCCTGCACAGCTGTAGTGATCCTGTCTCTGGATTCCCTGCCTTCTAGGATCAAGCTGCTCGTCTGAATGAGTTGCTGTCCATCAGCAGGGACGTAGAGAAAGGAACTGATGCCAAAGAGCAGATGGAGAATGAAATCATGGCAAAGCTTCAGGACCAGATGATGTCCAGCAAAGCCGCAAAGCACTTCTCACAGCTGGCTGCAAAAATTCACAGGAGAAGAACAGACCTGGTACAGCAGCTCTTCCGTCCGGGAGGGCAGGGGAAGGAAACCTCCTAGAGCAGGGCTTCCCAAGGGTGTTTGGTCAGTGTCTTTGTTCTGGTTTTCAGGTCTGCAAGTGAGGGTTTGCTGAGTTTGCGACTCCAGTTTGGTTCTGCCAGTGACCTTTTTGCAGGATTCTGGTGTATGCCAGAAAGGCCTGGCACATGACATGCTGTTCTTCCTTTACTTAAAGAATGAGGCAGGGTGATGAATCCTGGGGGTATTTGCTATAAAGTATTAACAGTTCTTAGGTATTGGAGGAAGGCAGTGGATATGTAGCACTTCTCTACTCCACTAATATCTCTATAGCGCATCATGGAGTGTGGTACAGGCGTGCTCTCAGTTTCTATGGAAGGGTTACAGTCCAGGGAACAGTCAAACTGGGCCCATAGCTCTTCATGGCATGATAAGATGCTCTCTTTGGGAGTGTGTGACTGGTACAGACAGAAAAACTACAAGATTCAACATAGTATTTATCGTATTGAGTTGTGTGGGCTGGCGCTAACACAGTGTGCTGATGCCTGTGTGTTTCCATGAGTGAGTTCAGCCTGCCCCGTGGTTTTTAAATCCTGGACAAGTGCCAGGGTTGGCTTTCACGTGGGAAAGACCCTGCTTTCCGGGCAGTGCAGTTGTTAGGTGAGGGATGCCTTTGGTAGGTGTGATGGAGAAGGTACGACACAGTAACGTCCTGCTGCTGTTGGCCAGGTACGCGGAGATGTCTGGGCAGGGGAGGCAGTTGCAGGAGCGGTGAGTGTGGTCTCTTAAAGGGGTTTTGGGGTGTTTGGGCTCCTCAAGGCTTTTCAACAGCCTTATGGCAGAGGTGGGTGTTGCTGTCTCCTGTCCGTGTCTGCAGGGCACAGAGGTGGTAAGTGGCTTGCTTACAGCTTGCAGTACAGACCAGGGAGCAGCACCTAAATCCTGACCTGTGCTTCGGTAAGTGGGCATTCCCAATCGGGGACTGTGTTCTGTCTGTTGCTGTTCCTAGGAGCTGCATCTTGCCAAGGTGGAGAATGATGTGGCACAGGTTGTTCTGAACGCAACTCACACCAACGGCAGGCTGACAATTCTCCAAAAAACACTTTGTGAACTAGACAAGGAAATAAAAAATGTCCATGATCTGATCGGCCACATTGAAAGTCAGATTGCAAAGTGCAGTCGCCTGATGGAGAACAAGCAAGTTGTCATCAGCCAGTACAAGAAGAGGATGGAGATGCTTCTGGCTCAGCAGGGGGTAGGTACCTTTACCTGTCAATCCCAAACTTGATTTTGTTCTGTGGGATGGCCACAAATACCCTTGGTAAGTGTAACTGCATCGGTGCTGGTTAGTTAAAACTTTCAGGCATCAGTGTTGGGATTGAAAAGCTGCGCTGGTTAAGACACAGCTCGTAAAGCAGGCGAAGAGGAGCTGGCGGTAGGGAATTGTGAAATGAGGGTGTGCCTGGGACAGGCTGCTGCAGGGAGCTGTCTACCCTGATGAACGTGTTGAATGGCCTCGGTACTCTGGGAGTAAACAGGATCTCGCTACAGAATCTGCAAACACTGAGGGGAGGATGGAACAGGCAGAGTGACTTACCTGGCTTGGTCACTGTCCCCATGGAGATGACACCCAGCTCTGTCCCAGCACTGTGAGACCTTTGTGGGTGCCAATGAGTGCTGTGGCACACGCTTCGCAAACTGACCGTCCAGCTGTACCTGTTGTAGGGGCTTAGGAGGCCCTCTCGCCAGAGGCTGAGAGCCTTCTGGGCTTGTGTTGCATTTATTCCTGTGAGGTCAGGGATTATTAATCCCATCCAGCTCATGGGAAATGGATGCAGAAAGTAACTAACTGACAAAATAACAGTGTGCAGTCAGGCTGGCCTTCTGCAAGGGTGCTAGAAATGAGTGCTCTAGCAGNCGACAAAATAACAGTGTGCTTGAGGTATTCAGTAGGCATCTCGGCAGTTGGGCTGGCCTTCTGCAAGGATGCTAGAAATGAGTGCTCTAGCAGCTCCTGCCTGATTTATCCCAAACCTTGCCCTCATACAGGGGCAAGAATTGGGACCATTGGAAATGGAGATCAACAGGCTGACCAAGCAGACGGAAGAATGTAATTCTGAGATGATGACACTACAGAAGCAGTGGCTCAACCTGCAGAAAGAGCTGGTCAAGTTAACACACAGTCGGGAGGAACAAATATCCTCCTTGGATATGTTGAAGAAACAGATCACAATAATGCAGCAGAAGAAAATACGCACTGAAAGTAAGTCATTCCCTAAGGCTTTCTTAAGATGTTCATCCATCACTGGATAAAAAGGGAGCAAGGGCTTACAGACGGGTACCGCTGCACCTTCCCCAAGGAATGCCCTCAGTGCTCCCCTATTTGTGTGAGCCATCATGCAGATACCCCAGGGCTGGGCCTGGGGGCTGAGCCAGGCACCTTCTGCTGGTTCCCGTGTTGTTATTCTGGTGATGATCGACCCTGCTGTCCTCACTGTCACAGTCGAACCCTGAGTGACCGTGTCACGTGTTATACTTCTCAAATAAAGTTTGCAAGTAGCTGGTAGGTAAGTGTCCCCACCAGTGACCTTGGCCAAAACCAGCTCTTTCCCACAGCAGTCTCCTTCAAAACCTTATTTGATTTTTGGGCTTGTGGAAAACCTTCTGGCTGGGTATGTGGGACGCAGGTGGCTCGGCATGCTGAGTTGCCTGGTCTGATAGCTGCGTGTCACACCCTGCCCGCGTTCAACCCAGCACTCCTGGGGATTTAAATACTTTCTTCTGTTCACCTGCAGATGAAATTCAGCAGGAAACAAAAGAACAGAAAGACATCGAACGTCACATGAGGAACATGTCAAATGACTTGATAAAGTTGAACGTGTTGATCAACAAGAACAACAGCAGCTTCGAGGAGCTGCAATATGGCAACATAATCGCGGAGAACGAGTTTGTACGCTCTCTCAAGGTATGGAGGCTTGCTGTCTCACTTCCAGGTCTCAGCCTGCCATGCAGATGAGAGGCAAACAGTGATCCTGTTAATCTTTCTCGATCTGACCATGTTGTATTGGTTTATGCTTCCCACATGTAGGCAGCAGAAAAAGAGTCAGTTGAGATGCAGGAGAGGCACAGTCAACTGACTGAGGAGAAGGAGAGGCTCCTGAACAGCCTGGTGGAAGCAGAGTAGGTACCAGAGAGATTCCTGCTTTGTGCCACAGCTTTGAACTTCTGTATGTGTCCATGCTCCCGTCCCTCCCTATCCAGTCATCAAACTGAGCCAGCACCAGTAGATGTGCTTCTGTCCTTCCTGGGGGAGATGAAGGGATGTTAATGAATTTAATCCTCTCTGCTGTTGACAAAGGCAGTGATTTCCCTTTCTGTCGTTGAAGGCATCAAATCATGCTATGGGAGAAAAAGATCCAGCTGACAAGAGAGATGCGTGAGGCGGTGGATTCTGAGACAGGAGAGGGCGAAATCCAAGCCATGAGAACAGAGGTTCACAGGATGCAAGTAAGCCACTGGGAAAGAGGACCAAGGAGGGGAAACTGCATGTGACATATTCAGCTTTGGAGCTGCTGAAACATAGGGCAGGAGAAGCAGCATCTTCAAGGCCATATCAGTACTGGAAATCTTACGAGCCCGCAGCTAGGTTGCATTAATCCACCCAGCACTCATGCGCTGTGTGTTCCTTGTGCATGCTATGGAGCAGGCTGCAGCAGAATCCAGATAGGCCTGAGAAATCTGTTTAAAATGTACTGTGCCTGCCTCCTTAATCTGTGACTCCAATGTTGATTACCAAATACTGCACCACCCTAATCCCTGTTAGGGAATCACAGGTTATTAGGAATTAGGAATCACCCTAATCCTAGTTCGGGATGTCTCCTTTCTTCTGGCAAAGCAACTCTTCAGTTTTATTCTCGGGATAGTTCTGCTCTGCTGCTTTTGCTGCTGCTGCTGAATTCCAATGAAACAGTTTGAAGATCACTTCAGACGAGTTGATAATCCAGGTCTCTGCCTTCAGAGCCACACAGGGCAAACCAGGGTTGGATTAGAGCACATCTGGCTTGCCAAGGCTCTCGTCACCTGTATCTGGTTTGTGTTGATGGGATGTGCCCCACAGAAGACTTGTTAGGTGCCATTTGTAAACATTTGTTATTTTCGGCCTATTTTATATCTTGACAACGGGCAGGTCCGCTATGGGCAGCTGATGAAGCAGCAGGAGAAGATGATTCGTGATATGGAGGCATCTGTTTCTCGTAGAGAGACGATAGCGATCCGTGGAGAGGGTCAGAACAAAACAGACAAGAAACCTATCACCAGGAGCGACTTCCACCGCAAGAAACAGGAGCTGAGAAGGAAGATCAGTGAAACCCAGAAGGTGAGCAAGTAAAGCAGGGCAGCAAGAGTTCGTGTAGCCTGTATTTGCCTTGTAATTAGCACCAGTGCGCAATTAGCACAGGCACACGGGGTGTCAGTACACAGACCCTGCACCTGCCCAGGCACAGCCCTGCACAGGGGCAGGATTTGGAACTCATTGAAAAACCCCAGAAACTGTCCCAGGGAAGATGGTGGGGAATGCAGGTCAACTAAAGAACCGGAATCTGCCTCTTCCTTCTCTTCCGTTTACCAGAACATTCAAGACTGTGACAAAACCCTCCTGGAGCTGGAGAGCACCCAAGCGTCCCTCAGTGCCACCTTCTCGGAAAAGCAGCAGGAATTGCACAGACTGCAGGCTGAGTCCGATGACCTCGATTCGGACGCAGAATGTCTGCAGAACAGGAAACGATGGGTGAGCGCATCCGCTGCCTTGCAGCACGCGAGCCCAATGGAACCCGCTGCTTTCCTCTGTGGCCAGCTCCCTGTCTCTGTCTCACCACCACCCTGAACTGGGTGTGCTTGGCAAGTGTTTTTAGCAACCCTTTGTTAACTGAGCACATTTTGAGGGCTCATAGTGGTCCTGAGATGATGCTGCAGTGGTGCCCTTAGTGAGGCAGCATTCCCTTGGAAACACCAGCCTGGAGAATATCATTTGTATCTTGAGAGTATCTGGTACCAACTGTCCTTTGTGAGCGCTTGCTGGCTGCTCATACGTATGTTACAAATTTGAGAGCCAGCTCAAGGTCTTGAATGACCTCCTGTGATGGTTTTAAAGTGGTGAGACTCTGTCCTAGCAAGGGTTGCCTTGTGTGCAGGGGTGTTTCTGCGATTTGTGGAATTTGGTGACACGATCGTACCTCTACACCGCTGCAGCTGGGGATGCTGTTTGGCCGCTGTAATGGGGACTTTGCTGCAGTATCCTCCTTTAATTTCAAAATATGATGGTTGCAGTTCCGGGGACATGGATCACATTGATTTCTTAGTTCTTTTCTGTAGCCTGCTGTCAAAGCAATTTCTGTTCTTGCTTTTCTCAGAACCTGTTGGAGATTGTGGCCTACCAGACCCGCCAGAAGCACCTGCAGGCTCTGAAGGAGGGGAAGTATACTCTGCTCTGCCGCACGGAACACACCCGGAGCACAGAGCAGCAGAAACTGCAGGAGCGGCTCCGGACCATTCGTGCCATTGTCCAGCGGGTCCAGCAGGACCATCCCCAGCAGCAGCGGGCTCTCCAGGGGCTCCGGCAGTGCTTGGAATCCAGGCTGGGCTCGCAGGAAGCCTGACAGGCTTTGTGAATGAATAAATAAAGAACATAAACATCGGTAAAGTGTAATATTTATTAAAGATGTATCCTTGCCAATTTTTTTGTTAATTTCTTTGTATGTTTCACCTTTGCTGCAAAAGGCACCTTCACCCCTGTCCCTGCCCCCGGTGTCCGGGCCGGGCCCCGCTCTCCCCCCGGGTTTTTGCTTCATCTCCGGGCGGCAGCACCCCCCGAGCGGCGGCGGGGGCGGCTCCGGGAAGGGGAAGGCGCCGCCCGGTGCCGCGGCCGGTCCCGCCCCGGAGGAGGCCGGGCGTGCTGCGGGACGGCGAGGCCGGGGGGGGGCNCCCCGAGCGGCTGCTGGCGCGGGCGGGCTGCGAGGCGCGGGGCTGCTGCTTCGCCCCCGCCGCCCCCGGGCCGCCCTGGTGCTTCTTCCCCCGCGGCTACCGCAGCTACCGGGCGGACAACCTGACGGCCACGGCCACCGGCTTCGCCGCCCGCCTGCGCCGCGTCGCCGCCAGCTTCCTGCCCGGGGACGTGCCCGAGCTGCGGCTGGAGCTGGCGCTGGAGACCCCGACCCGCCTGCGCTTCACGGTGCGTCCCGGCCCCCGCCGACCCCCGCCCCGGCCCGGTCCCCGCCGACCCCCGCTCTGTGTCCCCGCAGCTCCGGGACCCGGCGCGGCCGCGCTACGAGGTGCCGCTGGACCGGCCGCGGGCCCGGGACCGAGCCGCCACCGCGCTCTACGGGCTGCGGGTGGAGCAGGAGCCCTTCGGCCTCGTCGTGACCCGGCAGCGCGGCGGGAGGGTGCTGTGAGTGCCCGGGGGGGGCCTCGCCTTCCGAGGGGACCGGGGCTGCGAGCGGGGTGTGACACCGGCCCCCGCGGTGCCGGGATGGGAGCGGGGATGTGGAAAGGGACAGTGGTGATGGGAGCGGGGATGTGGCAGGGGACAGTGGTGACGGGAGCAGGGATGTGGCAGGGGACAGTGGTGACAGGAACAGGGGACACCCACCCCAGCGATGCTGGGGTGGGAGTTGGGATGTGGCAGGGGACAGTGGTGATGGGAGCGGGGATGTGGCAGGGAACAGTGGTGACGGGAGCAGGGATGTGTCAGGGGACAAGGGTGATGGGAGCGGGGATGTGGCAGGGGACAGTGGTGACGGGAGCAGGGATGTGGCAGGGGACAGTGGTGACAGGAACAGGGATGTGGCAGGGGATGCTGGTGATGGGAGCAGGGCTGGGGGGCTTTGCTGTGACCCCTCTGCTGTGGGGTGTTTGGGAAGGGAAGCAGGAGTCGCAGAGCTCAGCCGAAACCTGGTTTTGTTTCACATGGAGATGAGCATCTGTCCCCCTCCCCAGGACCCGCTGTCCTCCAGCTTGGTGCCTCCCTCCAGGGCCGTTTGCCGGAGTCCCCCGTTCTCTTCCGCAGGCTGAACACCACCGTCGCGCCCCTCTTCTTCGCAGACCAGTTCCTGCAGATCTCCACCTCCTTGCCCTCCCGCTTCATTTATGGGCTGGGGGAGCACCTGACGCCGCTGGTCCTCGACACGGCGTGGAACAAGGTCACCCTCTGGAATCGTGACATGGCGCCCACGGTGCGGAGGGGGACTGGGGGAAAGGGAGGGGGCTCAGCTGCGCTTGGAGGGGCCGCCCCGCAGCTGCTCATGTCTTGTCCAGGGCTGGAGAAAGGCGTGACACCCCCTGACAGTGCTCCTGGCTGGAGGGGGGTCGGGTGGGTGGGTGCTGTGCTGGGGTCTCAGGTGGAGCCTCACCGGCACCGCGCTGTGCTCTGCCCCAGCCCCAGGTCAACCTCTACGGCTCCCACCCCTTCTACCTGGTGATGGAGGATGACGGTTCAGCCCACGGCGTCTTTCTGCTGAACAGCAACGCGATGGGTGCGTCCTGCAGAGGAGCCGGGCGCGGGCTTGGCCCCGTCCCCATCCTCCGCTTGTTTGTCTGACACTTGTGCTTCCCCAGATGTGCTCCTCCAGCCCAGCCCGGCCCTGACCTGGCGCACGACGGGCGGGATCCTGGATTTCTACGTCTTTCTGGGCCCCGACCCCAAGAGCGTGGTGCGGCAGTACCTGGATGTCGTCGGTAGGGCTGAGCCGCGGGCGCGGGGCACAAGTGCTCCCGGGATGGCTTTGCCGGGATGCTGCGAGCGGCACGGCGGGGCGGAGCGGGGATGGTGATGCTGGGCCATCCCTGCGCCCGCCTGGCCAGCGCCCACCCTCCCGGCTTCCAGGGTTCCCCTTCATGCCCCCGTACTGGGGGCTGGGCTTCCACCTCTGCCGCTGGGGCTACTCCTCCACCGACATCACTCGCCAGGTCGTGGCCAACATGTCGGCAGCCCGCTTCCCCCTGGTAGGTCTCGGCTGCTCCCCGGACCCTCTGCCCCGAAGGCAGCCGTGGTGGGGGGCAGACGGGGAGCCTCAGCAGGGCAGGGGTCCTGTGTGGCGTGCGGGGGTCCCTGCTCCTCCTGGAGCACCGGCGCTGCTGTCGGCAGGACGTGCAGTGGAACGACCTGGATTACATGGACGCCAAGAGGGATTTCACCTTCAACAAGAAGAGCTTTAAGGACTTCCCGGAGATGGTGCGGGACTTCCACCACCGCGGCCTGAGGTACATCATGATTGTGGTGAGTGACCCCCCTGGGACGCGCCGGGGCTCCCGCATGTGTGGGCTGGCACTGGGGTTCCCGGCTGCCCCGGGGCGCGGCGATGGAGCTGCCCTGGGGAGGGGGTGGCCGTTCCCTGCCCTTGCTGCTGGACCCCTGGCTTTGTGCCCCCCCAGGATCCCGGGATCAGCAGTTCGGCGCCTCCCGGCACCTACAGACCCTACGACGAGGGGCTGAAGCGAGGGGTGTTCATCCGGAACGCCACGGGACAGCCCCTCATCGGGAAGGTGCGTGCAGGGAGCAGCCCTGGTCCCCACGAGATGGGGCTCCAGTAGGGCCCCAAGAGCTGGAGGGAGACCCCCAGGGAATGGCCATGGTGGAAGTGGGGGGCTGGTGGGGACAGTGGGGCTCTGCCCGTCGCTGCGTCCCTCCCACAGGTCTGGCCGGGTCCGACAGCCTTCCCGGACTTCACCAACCCCGAGACGCACACGTGGTGGCACGACATGGTGAAGGACTTCCACGACCAAGTGCCCTTCGATGGCATGTGGATTGTGAGTGGCCCCGGCAGAGCTGCTCCCCGGCTCCCGCCCAGCCCCGGTGCACAGTGGGTGAGGACATCCCGACCCTTCCCTCCCGTCCCTTCCCTCCCCAGGACATGAACGAGCCGTCGAACTTCATGGAGGGCTCCCAGGACGGCTGTCCCAGCAACAGCCTGGAGCAGCCCCCCTACGTGCCAGGTACCAGGAGTGGGTGCCGGCCTCTGCGGGATGCGGGGAGCCCCGGGGGGAGCCCGGGGATGCTCTGAGCTCACCCTGCCGCTGCCTCTCTGTGCAGGTGTGTTCGGGGGACGCCTCCGCGCCGGGACCATCTGTGCCTCCAGCCAGCAGTACCTGTCCTCCCACTACAACCTGCACAGCCTGTACGGGCTGACCGAGGCCATCGCCTCCCACGAGTGAGCCTGGGGCTGTGCCGCAGCTCCTGTCCCAGGGGGTGCCCGAGCGGGAGGAGCCCCCTCCCCATGCTGCGACAGAGGCGGTTTGGGCATGGGAGGCGTTCGGTGGGTGGGCGAGGGGTTGGTTTATGGTGCTGCCGCTGCCAGCCTGGCGCTGGAGGGGCCGTGCTGCCTCCTGGGCTGGGGGATTGTGTCCTGGGCACTGTCCCATGTCACCTGCCCCACGGGCAGGATGGCACTGGGCGTCTGCCCTGGCACGTGCCAGCTCCACGCTGCTGCTGGGAGCCACTGGGCCCCTTCCCCGCGTGGGTGGTGCTGAGTGGAGCCCATCCTGCCCGCAGCGCGCTGCTGAGGGTCCGGGGCAAGCGCCCCTTCGTCATCTCGCGTTCCACGTTCGCTGGACACGGGCGCTACGCTGGGCACTGGACAGGGGACGTCGGCAGCGACTGGGAGCAGCTCTACTACTCCATACCAGGTAGGCTGCGGGTCCTGGGGCTGCGTCCCCCCAGCTTTCCCCCCGCGCCTCCCCTGCAGCCCCAGGGGCTCCGTGCCCCCAGCACCGCGGACCCCCAATGTGTCCCCTCGGCAGAGGTGCTGCTCTTCAACCTCTTCGGGGTGCCGCTGGTGGGTGCCGACATCTGCGGCTTCGCGGGCGACACGACGGAGGAGCTGTGCGTGCGCTGGACCCAGCTGGGCGCCTTCTACCCCTTCATGAGGAACCACAATGACCACGGCACCCGGGTCAGCACCGGGACCCCTCGGGCAGCGGGCAGGGGGTGGCGGGGAACAGGGCAGGGGGGTGCTCTGGGGCTGTGCAAGGGGCTGCCCTCGCTTGGGAAGGGATCCTGTGCTGTTGGTGCTGGGCTTGTGCCGGGGGGTCCGTCCCACATCCGCAAAAGGTGCCCCCGTTCCTCCCCGCGCGGTCCGAGCATCCCTGTGGTCCCAGCATCCCTGAGGTCCGAGCATCCCTGTGGTCCCAGCGTCCCTGTGGTCCGAGCATCCATCCCCCTTGGGTTTCTCCCCCGCAGCCGCAGGAGCCGTACGCCTTCAGCCCGGGCGCCCAGGCTGCCATGAGGAACGCCCTGCGCCTGCGCTACTCCCTCCTGCCCTTCCTCTACACCCTCTTCCACCGCGCCCACTCCTCCGGGGAGACGGTGGCACGGCCCCTCTTCCTCGAGTGAGTGCCCACGGGCCGGCGGGTGTGGGGGTCTCCCGGGGGGCTCGGCGGGCGCGGGGTCCCCCTGCTGCTGCCCAGCCCCTTCCCGTCCCTCCCCAGGTTCCCCCAGGACCCCAACACCTGGGCCGTGGACCGGCAGCTCCTGTGGGGCGGGGGGCTGCTCGTCACCCCCGTGCTGGAGCCGGGAAAGACCAAAGTCAGCGGCTACTTCCCGGCGGGGACGTGGTACAGCCTCGCGGGGGTGGGTGCTCCCCCGGGGCCGTGTCCGGGACTCGTTGGAGGGCAGCGGCGCTGGGCTGTCCCCCCCCGGGGCTCCCTGTGCCCTACGCCGGCTCCTTCCCCTTTTTATTGTCCTTTAGGACTCCGCCATCCACAGCAAAGGGCAGTGGGTCCTCTTGCCGGCCCCCCTGGACACCATTAACGTCCACGTCCGCGCTGGGCACATCCTGCCCCTGCAGGTGGGTCCCCTCCGTGCCGCGGTGACGCTGCGGTGACACCGCGGTGACCTGCCCGGTCAGGCTGGCTGTTGCCGGATAAGCCGCATGTCCGGCGGGGCGGGGGGACGGCGGCTCCGGCAGCGCTCGGAGCTGTGCCCGATCCCGCACCCCAGGAGCCCGCGTTCAGCACCACCGAGTCCCGCGGCAAGGGGATGGCCTTGGTGGTGGCACTGACACCGGACGGCTTCGCCAGGGGAGAGCTGTTCTGGGATGACGGGGAGAGCTGGCAGAGCTTCGAGAACGGCGACTACACCGAGATCCTCTTCCTGGCCACGCACGTGAGCGAGGGGGGGGCTGCGGGCGGGGGGCACCGGGCGCGGTGTTTGATGCCAGGTGCAGGTCCTGGTGCCATGGGGACACGCGCGGTGACGGGCAGCACCGTGCCCTGGTGCAGCCGAGCCGTGTTGTGCCGAAAGTGCCAGACAGCGGCTCCAGCACGGCCGGTCCCATGGGGACTGTACCCCCCTGGACCCCCATAGGAGGGGGAAAGACTGTGCCCGGGAGCCGGCTGCTCTCCTGTCTCACCTGATACATGGCTTTGTCACTCTCCGGTGACAGCAGAGCACCCGTCCCCCCCGGCTCGGTGCCCTGGGTGTGTGGGGGGTGGCTGGGACCCAGGGGTGCGGGGTGACGGCCCCCCTGTCCCCGCAGAACGCCGTGCTCAGCCAGCTCCTGCGGGCCAGCGCCCACCTCGATGGGGTCCTGCTGGAGGCTGTGACCGTGCTGGGTGTCACCAGCCCCCCCCGGCAGGTCCTGGCCAACGGTGTCCTCGTGGGTGACTTCTCCTACCGCAGCGACACCCAGGTGGGTGCTTCTCCCCCTGTGGGAGGGGGCGGTGGCGGGGGGCTGGTGGCTGGGAAGGGACTCGGGGCTCAGCCCAGGGGCTGGTGGGGTTCAGCTGCGGCGATGGCTCAGTACCTGCTTTGTTGGTGGCCCAGCATCCCGGGGCTGGGGCAGGATTAGGCCAGGCAGGGGGGCAAGGATGGGGAGATGGAGGATGGAGAGGATGCGTGGGGGGGGCTGGAGCTCTGCAGTGGCACGGCTCTGCCCTGGGGCTGTCTGCCACGGGCACCCTTCCCGGGGGGTCTGCAGGACCCTGGCCATGCCGGGCTCCATCCCTGCGTGCACCCCAGGGGGGCAGGACACCCCCTTGGCTCTGACACCCCCTGGGCTCCATACCGGCCGGTTCTTGCCGTGCTGACCCTCCCTTCTCCCGCTCAGGTGCTGAGGGTCCCCGTGTCGCTGCCGATGTGGGAGCAGTTTGTGGTCGCGTGGTCCTGAGCCCGCGCTGGACCCGCGCTGCTCGGCGGGGAGAGGTGATGCTGCTCCTGCGGCTCCGGGGCTGAATCCGTCCCGTCCTTTGGGAAACCGGAGCTGCTGCTGCCATTGTCACACACGGCAGCTCCGGGCTTTGGGTCCCCTCCTGGCTCCTGTGAACTCACCGCGGGTGGTCTTGCACTGGCATCGTGGGGGGGCTTGCACAGCCCCTGTGGCTGGGGAACCCTCATCTCCTCCAAAATGGGGGAAAAACACCCAAGTGCCTTGGGAGACAGCGAACGCGTTAGCACGCAGAACTGGTGAGCTGCTGAGGGACTGCGGGGGGGCTCCTGGCTGCGATTTTGGGGAAGGGGCTCTGTGCAGCGGGGCGAGGGAGCAGGGCTGCAAGTAAAGTGGCTGTTTGCTGGGAGCAGCCCCAGGCCATGTCCGTGCCCCTCTGTGCTGGTGCTTGTCCTGACATCCCTGTCCCCTGGGACCTGGCTGGGACCCCCCCCAGCTCTGCTCCTGCCCGGGGGACTCTGGCGGCACCCCCTGCACCCCTTGCAGGCTTCACCCCATTGCCTGGAGCGTTGGGGGACCCCCAGGTGCTCCCGCCGTGCCATGGAGCCCCCGGACCACCTGTCCTGCTGGCTCCGAGCCCGGGGGTGCTGCCGTTGGGGGGCTCCCAGCCCCAGCCCCCCCTGTGGCTCTGCTGGAGCCTCTGCTGTGCAGGGGGGGCACAGACCCCATCATCCTTGGGCCTGCGCACCCCGGGGACTCTGGGCACTTGGCACATGTTGTTAAAACAAACCACACCGCTGCCCCCTCCCCGCTCGTGCCCACGGGCCGTGGTCCCCAGGGGTGTGCAGCCGCCCCCCCACAGCAGCGCTGGCCCCCGGCAGTGCCGCATGGAGCCCGCGGCAGGGACGTGCTCAGCCCCGGTGAAAACGGGGAGCGCTCCTCCCAAGGCTTTATTGAGGAGCAGCCTGGCCCTGCGGCTGCTCTGGATGAAAATAAAGGCACGAGGATGCCCCAGGGCTCGCGGGCCAGGCGGAGTTTGTGACACAGAGCAGAGCCCTGGGGTGTCACCCCGGGATTGGGGACTGCTGGGATCCCCGTGCCCAGCAATCAGCGCGTGGCTGTCCGGTGACACCAGGGGACACTGGCCCAAGGTGATGCTCACAGCTCGTTGTGCAGCGGCCGGCACCGGGGGCTCAGCTTCTCCTCCAGGACGGCGTCGGGGGCGCACACCCAGGGGTCCCCCGTGTCCCACTGCCACTGCAGGAGCTGCGCGCGGAGCCGCTGGAGGATGGGGGCATAGCGGGGGTCTGGGGCCAGGTTGTGGCTCTCGGCGGGGTCATGGCTGCAGTCGAAGAGCTCCCAGCGGTCCCGGTAGTAGTACTGGTGCAGGGTCTTGTTCCAGCGGGTGGGCTGCCCGGCACTGGTGCGGTTCAGCAGGTCTTGGAAAGTGGGGGAGACGTAGAAATCCTGGTCGATGGGGAACGGCATCTTGTAGTTGAGGTTGTGGACGAGGCGGAACTGCCGGTGCTGGACGGCTCGCATGGGGTAGTACATGGTCACCTCGTGGTGGCTCTGGCTGCTGAAGGCGGTGGCCCAGGGCTGCTCCGACTCCAGCGCTGGCAGGAGAGACTTCCCGCTGAGCCGCACCCGCTGCGAGCCGAAGATGCGGTACGAAGGGTAGGGGATGGAGAACCAGTCCAAAATGGTCGGTGTCAGATCTGGAGGGGGAGAGAAGGGTGAGAGGAGGGGCTGGTGCCCCTGGGAGGAAACTCAACCCTGGAGAGGGGCAGGAAGGTCCCCGGGGTCTGCGGCTGCGTGGGCTGAGCTGCAGAGCTGAGCCCCAGGGGGTGTCCCTGCAGGAGGGACCCCCTGCCATCCCCCCTCTCCAGGGGCCGTGCTGAGGGCTGCGGGCTGCCACCCGGGACAGGACCCTGGGGTTCGGTGTGGGGTGGGAGGGGACCAGCTCACACCCCCCGGCACAGCCCTGCTCCCTCCCGGGGGGGCACGGGCTCTCACCCAGGAGGGTGGCGAAGGCCTGGCTGACCTGCCCCCAGCGCTGGGGGTGTCGGGGGGAGGAGATCAGCAGGGGCTCAGCGGTGCCCGAGCGGTAGAGGTTGGTCCTGCCGCCGGGGAAGGGGATGCCGTTGTCGGAGGTGTAGATCACCAGCGTGCTGTTGTGGAAGCCGGCTCGCCGCAGCTCCTCCAGCACCAGCCCGATCCCTGTGGACGGAGGGACAGAGCTCAGGGGGGTGGGGGGCACCGCAGCGCTCCCCACACCAGCCGGACCCCCGGCTCCTACCTTGGTCCATGCGCCCGATGGTCGTGTACTGGGCTGCCAGGTCTGCCCGCGCAGCTGGCGTGTCTGGAACGAAGGGGGGGACCTGGACGGAGAGAGGGGAAGGGGCATGTGGACACCCCGGGGAAGGAAGGGTCGCAGGTACACCACGGTGACATGCGCCCACTCCCATAATGCTGATGGCAGTGACCGAGGGGGGGCCAGGCAAGGCTGCTGCTGTGTGCAGCCCCCGTGCAGCCCCCGTACAGCCCCATACAGCCCCTGTACGGCCCCCACAGCCCCATATAGCCCCCTATAGCCCCATATAGCCCCATATGGCTCCATACAGCCCCATACAGCCCCATGCAGCCCCCTATAGCCCCATGCAGCCCCAGAGGGTCCCACCTGCACTTGCTCTGGGCGGTAGAGCTGTGGCTTCCAGTCGGGGATCCAGCCCATGCCGCTCTCCCCATTGCCGAATTTCTCACAAAAGGCCCCATACTGGGGCTGGGAGTGCCCGCAGCGGTGGGGGTCGTGGAAGGCAACGTAGAGGAAGAACGGCCTGGAGATGAGAAGGGTGGAGGTGGGGTAGCAAAGGGCTGCCCGTGCCCCCCGAGACCTTCCCCAGGCCATGCAGGGGTGAGCTGGGGTCAGCGGGAGGACTCCCACCTAACTGGGGCTTCTGGATGTGGGGTGACCCAGAGACAGGTGTCCCTCCCTATGTATGACCAGCTGGGACATGGGGACATGCTGGTTTCCCTCTCCCCGCCCGTGCCCCCTGCAGCCCCCAGGGACGCCGGGTCCATCTCACCTCTGGTCCTGGCTCTGCAGGAACTGCCGGACGAGTTCCTTGATCCGGGTGATGTTCCTCCCCACCTGCAAGACCGAACTGTTCTCCTCGGTGTAGGCGAAGTCGAAGGGGTAGACAGCCGCGGGGCCAACGTGCTTCTTCCCGATTATCCCTGCGGGAACACAGACACGCCGAGTGCCGGGAGCCGGGGGGACGATGCTGGCTGCTGCTGTCCCCTCCCTGGGGACTGGTGCAGATCAGCTCCAGCTGCCAGCTTCTCCAGCCATTTCTGGGGTGGCAGAGGCATTGCCACATCTGCTGGGGAAACGGGAACCCCCCCGGGGACCACACCGCCCCAGCTCCCGGCGTGGGTGAGTGCTGGAGTGGCCAAGCAGCCTGGGTGGGAGCTGGGGTCAAGCGTGAGCCCTGCGTGAACCTGGGAACCAGGAAGGAGCAGGATGAGGAACAGAAGTGACAGTGAGGTGTGACGGGGATGGTGGGGGAGCAGCGGGGGGAGGAAGCAAAACGAAACCCCAGCATCAGCACAGAGCATGGGCATGGGTGCAGCTCGCACGCAGGTCAGGGTCGCTCACCCAATGGGGCTCGGTGCACGGAGGAGGGTTTCCCTGCCTGGAGCTCGGTGCACAGAGGGTTTCCCTGCCCGTGCCACCTGCCCTGGGCTCCCCACCTGTCCGGATCCGTGCCTGGCTGAGCAGCAGGGGCAAGCTCCGCACGCTGTCGAAGGAGTTGAAGTGGTGCACGTCCTGGTGCAGCCCGTACATCCCGTTCTGGTGCTGCGGGCGGGGGGACACAACACGGTTGGACGATGCTGGCCAGCCTGTCCCCAAAGGAGTTCATCCCCAAACCAGTCCAGCCGCGCACCAAGCACACGGGCACGGGGAGTGGGTCCCGGGGGGGACCACCGCAGGCTGGCAGCCCCTGCTGTGCCCCGGCGGTGCCGTACCTGGGGTAAGCCGGTCAGGATGCTGGCCCGGCTTGGGGAGCAGCTGCTGACGGAGGTGAAGGCGTTCTGGAAGGTGACGCTGCGCCGGGCCAGCGCGTCCAGGTTGGGTGTGCGGATGGCCGAGTTGTTGTAGGCGCCGCTCTCGAAGCCACCGTCATCCGCTGCGGCGGGAGGGGTGTGGGTTGAGCCCCCGGGCCCCCAGCCCCCCGTAGGGAACTAACAACACCGGGAGCACCCCCGCGCCGAGGATACCCCAGGCAGGAGCCGGTGCTGCAGTGCCCACCCCAGCGGAGGGGATGTAACGGGACCACCGGGGCCGCCCCCACCCCACGGGCCCCCCCCGAGTGCCGGTCCCGGGGCCCGGCCGCGCTCACCCAGGAGGAGCAGCACGTTCCGGGCCGGGGCCGGGGTTCCGCGGCTGCGGAGCGCGCCCAGCACCAGCGCCAGCGCCCAGAGCCGCATG
This sequence comes from Syrrhaptes paradoxus, assembly GCA_013400615.1. NCBI lineage: Eukaryota > Metazoa > Chordata > Aves > Pterocliformes > Pteroclidae > Syrrhaptes > Syrrhaptes paradoxus. The sequence continues at coordinate 61,161 of VZTO01003744.1, forward strand.
GCACCGGACCGGCACCGGCACCGGGAGCGGCACCGGGAGCGGCGGTGGCGGGGCTCGGCGGCTGCTCCGGCCGCCCCGGCTCCTCCTCTGCCCCGGTCACATGAGGCGGCTCCGGCGGCTCAGATCCGGCCCGGGCGGAGCCACCGGATGCGCCGGGAGCCGCCGGTCCCGCGGTAGGGAACGGGAGCGCCCCGTCGGAGCCGCCCCCCGGGGGTGTCCGCCCCCCGGCCCGCTCCGTCCCGTCCTGCCGCCTCCCGGGAGACCCCCAGCCCCCGGGGGGACGGACGCTCCCGGGCGATGCCGCCGGCGGGGCCCCGGGGGGGCGGTCGGTGCCAGCGGTGCCCGGGGTGGGGGACGTGGCTGCCCGTCCTGCGCTGGCTCCCCCGGTACTCGGTGGCCTGGCTGCGGCTGGACGTGCTGGCGGGGGTCACCGTGGGGCTCACCGCGGTGCCGCAGGCGCTGGCCTACGCCGAGGTGGCCGGGCTGCCGCCGCAGGTGGGTGACAGTGTCCTGGGGACAAGCGGGTGGGTGCCGGGGGGTCCTGCTGCCTGCAGCCCGTGCGGTGGGCAGGGCGCGGGGGGGCTGGACGGCAGTCGGGCCAGGGCTTTGGCCGTGCTGTCGCCCATTTTCCAGAAGGCGTGGATGTCGTGTGTTTGCTCAGGGCTGGCCAGGGACCTGAGGGCAGCCCAGCCCTCCTCGTCCTGGCGGCATTTCCCTGCTCCGAGCGTTGTCCCAGTGCCGCTTTTGTCCCCGTGCAGTACGGCCTCTATTCCTCCTTCATGGGCTGCTTTGTCTACTGCTTCCTGGGCACTGCCAAGGACGTGACGCTGGGTCCCACCGCCATCATGTCGCTGCTTGTCTCGTCTTACGCCTTCCACGAGCCGGTTTATGCCATCCTGCTCGCCTTCCTCTCCGGCTGTGTCCAGCTGGCCATGGGGCTCCTGCACCTTGGTGAGATGCTCCTGCCGTGCGTGGTTGTATTTTTGGGAGATCGCTGTACATCCCATAGTTGTCCCCCCTCCTCTGTGCTCCCTGAGACGCTGGAGTTGTCCTGCAATGCTTGTGGCAGCTCTGTGCCTGCAAACGCCCCGTGCTCCCTGGGGGCCAGCAGCGTGCTTACAGCCGCTCGTCCCGTGCAGGTTTCCTTCTGGACTTCATTTCTGTCCCCGTCATTAAAGGATTTACATCGGCTGCTTCCATCACCATTAGCTTCAACCAGATCAAGGTAGGGGCTGCTGGGCTGCTCCGGACACCTCGCCTGCTCTCCTGGAGCCGGCCGCGCTGCGGGGCTGCGGTGTTCGGTGTTGGGCTGGGTGATGGGTGTGAGGGGAAGGAGAGGCACGGTCCCCACGGCTGGGTGCTGGTGACATCCAGGACACCAGTAAAACCAGGACCTTTGCTTCGGTCAGTTGCGGGAGGTGCGGGGTGATACCCTGGGGACGGGGGGTTTGCAGCTCCGCGGGTGCCTCCTGGTCTCGGGGAGCTGAGGCGCTCCGGCGCTGCTGGGGCTGCAGCGCTTCCTCCGTGGTTAACCGAAATCAGAGCCATCGGGCTGCGGGGAACCAGCGGGACGGGGCTGGCTCGTGGCTGCTGCTCCCGGCACGGTGCAGGGGGGCAACAGGGCTGCGCGGGCTGGGGTGAGCCCCCAAACTGTCCCCCTCCCGGGAGCTGTGCAGGATGGGGTGGGGGGAGTCCCTCCAGGGCACCCGGCAGCTCAGGCTGTGCCGGGCTGTCACCGGGGTTTGTGTTCCTGCGCAGAACATCCTGGGGCTGCGGGGGATCCCTCGGCAGTTTTTCCTGCAGGTGTACGAAACGCTGCGGAGGATCGGGGAGACCAGGTCAGCCCCGTCCCTGTGCCTGCCCGGCTCTGTCCCCCCGCCGCTGCGGGGTCTGGGCTCTGCTGCTTCGCTCCCCATCCCTTTGCTCACACCTTGGACCCATTCCTCGGTCCCTGCCCAGTGCTGCGACACAAGTGCTGGTTCTCAGCCGTTCCCATCTCAGCTGGGAATTGGAAGATGAGGGAGGATGGGGCTCCCAGGCTGCTGAAGGGGAAGGACGGGGCACCCCATATTTTTCCCCCAGTTCAGGTGCAGCAGGATTTTGCCAGCCCAGAGGCCCGTCCTTGGGACTGTCTGTATCACAAATCCTCCTGAGTTTGACAGCCCCGGAGGGAGCCCGGGTGTCCCTGTGCTCCCCCGGGGCTCGGGGTCAATGCTGCAGCTGGAGTTCTGCACGCAGGCTCAGCTCCATTGCATCCGGCTGGAGCCGTGCCCGGCTGTGAGGGGTGGCAGCGGGATCGGGGGGGTAGATCCCACTGCATGGATACAGCCTGTCGCCGCGATCCCGCTTCCCTCTTTATGAAGATCCCACAAACCCATCGGCATCGTACCGCTGACGGGGAGACACCCCCTCCTCCCTCTCCAATGCGTTTCGCCGGTGGTGCGGGGTGGCTGTCCCCGTGCCCCGCAGCGTGCGGGCTGGTGCTGATGTGCCCGTTGCAGGGCTGGGGACGCCGTGCTGGGGCTGGCCTGCCTGGCCGTGCTGGCCGGGCTCCGGGCGATGAAGAGCCGCCTGCCCCGACCGTCGCGTGCGGAGCCGCTGGCTGCCAGGCTCAGCTACCTCATCGTCTGGACCTCCGCCACCGGTGCGTTGGCCGTCCCCTGCCCGCTCCCCTCCTGCAGCCGTCCCTCCTGGGCTCTTGTCTGTTCTGGGCAAGGAAGGGACAGCCCGAGGCTGTACAGCCCAGGTCTGCAGGAGCTGAGACCTGGAGGTGGGTCGGGGAGGACCAAGTCCCAAGGATGGTCCTGCTGCAGGGCATCCCCCTTCCCAAGCCCTGGAAGACCCCCGCACCCTGGGTACCCGCCTCCTGCCGTCCCTCCTGCCACCCCGGGACTTTGGGCAGGTTTTCAGGGTCGCTGTTTCCGCTGCAGCACGCAATGCCCTCGTTGTCCTGTTTGCTGGCCTGGTCGCTTACTCCTTCCAGGCGATGGGCTCCCAGCCGCTCACGCTCACCGGCAGCATCCCCCGGGGCCTCCCCGCCTTCCGGCTCCCGCGCTTCTCCATGGCTGTCCCCAACAGCACCGTCCCCTTCCGCGGCATGGTGGAGGTGTGTGCCGGGCTGGCAGAGCCGGGGGTCCCCACGGGAGGGGGCTGGGCTGGGGGGTGACCGTTGTCCCTGGGTGGCAGCACTCACCGCGTCCCTCCCTCGCAGGACATGGGGGTCGGGCTGGCCGTGGTCCCGCTCATGGGTCTGCTGGAGACCGTCGCCATTGCCAAGGCTTTCGGTACGGCTGCGCCGGCCCCCGCGCCTGCCCCTGCGGGAGGGGTCTCTGCGGGGGGCTTGGGGTGCTGCGGATGGGGATCAGGGTGTTGAGGAGGGGGCTGTCCCCATAGGGCACTGGGAGGGGCTGGGTTGTCCATGCTGAGCCTGGTTCATGGTGTGGGGCTGGCAGGAGGGTCCCGCGGGGTGCTCTTGTCCCCCTCCCCAGGCCAGGCATCTCCCCCGTGCTGGGCGGGGGGTCCCTGCGCTGTGCACAGACACAGTTTGCGCAGGAGATGGGTGTTGTCTCGGGGTGCTCCTGTGCCCGGGGGGGTGCCAGGACGGGGTCATGGCTGTCCCAGTGCTGCTGGTCCCACTGGTTGTGCCCGTGGGAAGCTCTGGGCGATGCCGCTCGTCTCCTTTCAGCCTCGCAGAACGGTTACAGGATCGACCCCAACCAGGAGCTGCTGGCCATGGGTAAGAAGCCGCTCAGAGGAGGGCAGGGGTGGGGGTCCATCCCGAGCACCTCTGTGTGTCCCACAGCCCCCGAGCTACCGGAGACCCCCATCTCCGCAGTCCTGCCTCTTCTGAAGTTTTGTGTTTCTCGTCCTGCACGGGTCCCCCAGCCTTTCTCATGGCTCAGCAGTTTCCAGAGCAGCCTGAGCCCGGCTCTCACGGCTGGACGGGCTCCAGTCCGGCCCCGGGTACCAGCCTGGGGATGGAGGAGGTGACGGGAGAGGCGCAGACCAGGCGGTGCCTCCCGCAGCCGCCTCATCCCCAGCTCATCTCCTTCCCCACTGCAGGCTGTGCCAACGTCCTGGGCTCCTTCGTCTCAGCGTATCCCATCACGGGCAGCTTTGGCCGGTGGGTAGCAGGAGGGGGAGCAGAGCCCCAGCCCACAGGATGCTCGCTGGGCTGTGTGGTGAGGGGGCTCTGCGAGATCACGGGATCATGGAACGGGTTGGGAGGGACCTTAAAGATCATCCAGTTCCAACTCTCTGCCACGGGGAGGGACACCTCCTATGGGACCAGGTTGCTCAGAGATCTCGTGTGGAAGCTGTGGGGGTCCCTGAGCTCGTGTCCTGGTCCCAGCTGCCCACCTGGCTGCCGGGCTCTGCGTGGGTCCCGCAGCATCCTTCCCTCCCATCTCGTGTGCTCTGCGGTCCTGCTGCAGGCAGGGAGCCACGGGCTCGCTCGTGTTTTTCCCCGGTGGGTCTGATGGGGTGGGCTGGTTTCCTGGGTGGGCTGGGGGTCCCTGGGCAGGGGGTGGGGGCAGCTGCTGGCCCCCGCACAGCCCGGGACAGCGCATCGCTTTGCATTTCAGGACAGCGGTGAACGCGCAGTCGGGCGTCTGCACCCCCGCGGGAGGGCTTGTCACAGGTAGAGCCCCCGAGCCCCCCATGGGCTGCTCTGCAGGCCCCCGTGCCCAGCACCCACTCCCCCCAGGCACTCTGGGTATGGGGGGTTCAGGGTCTCCCCGTCTCGCGCAGGCGCCCTGGTGCTGCTCTCGCTGGCGTACCTCACCTCGCTCTTCTGCTACATCCCCAAAGCGGCGCTGGCCGCCGTCATCATCGCGGCCGTGGTCCCCATGTTCGACGCTGGGATCTTCCGGACCCTCTGGCGGGTTAAGAGTGAGAGCACGAGCCGCGGGCGGTGGATCCCCCAGCCCAGCGCTGTCCCCAAGGGTCCCGTGGCACGAGGACAGGGCACAGCCCAGCCTGGCTCACGTCTCTTGCAGGGCTGGACCTCGTGCCCCTCTGCGTGACGTTCCTGCTCTGCTTCTGGGAGATCCAGTACGGCATCGTGGCCGGGGTGCTGGTCTCAGGAATTCTCCTCCTCTACTCCATCGCCAGGCCCCCCATCAAGGTGGGCTTCACACCCCCCTTGGGTGTGCTGGGGCCAGCCGGGCTCGGCAGGGAGTGGATATGGGGGTCCCCGAGGGCAGGGGGGTGTTGGGGTGCAGGATGCCTCTGTCCTGCTCCTGCCCATCCCATGTCCCAGCCTGGACATCCTGGGAGCTGAGAGCAGGAGGGGCATGGCTGTCCCTGTCCCTGTCCCTGTCCCTGCTCCTGACGATGCAGGTGGGGGGGGGGGTGGGCGGGGGGTGGGGTGTCCCACGGGGACGGGGGTTCCTGAGTATCCCCCGCCAGCAGGAAGGACAGGGCTTTGCTTTGTCACCTGGGCAGTTGTCCCCACCGGGGGAAGGTCACAGCCCCGAGCTCCCCATGACTGGTTCCCCTCCTCTGGGCTCTCATGCAGGTGTCGGAGGGGGACATGCTGCTGGTGCAGCCGGGGAGCAGCCTGCACTTCCCAGCCATCGAGTGCCTCCGGGATGCCATCTGCAGCCGTGCTCTGGCAGGTACGGTGCTCCCCGGCTTCTCCTGGGGACCCACTGTGACCCGGTGCCCACCTGCATCACTCCTGGGGGGGTGGCAATCGCTGCCCAGACCTGCAAACGGTGACAGCACAGCACCATGGGGACCAGCCCCTGGCTGCTGCTGCTCTCCCAAGGCTCTCTCCCCTCTTCCAGCTGCATCTCTGGCTCTAAGGGCTGTGTCCCCTGGGCTCATCTCTTCTGCAGTGGTCAGGGACATGACCTTATGCTCTTCCTCCAGCAGCATCTCCCCCACGCTCCGTTATCCTGGACTGCCGCCACATCAGCAGCGTCGATTACACGGTGGTGGCAGGGCTGGCGGAGCTGCTGCGGGACCTGCGCAAGCACGGCCGCTCGCTGGCCTTCTGCAGCCTGCAGGTACCCGGGACATCCCAACCGTGCCGTGCCCTGCCGCCTTCCCCTCCCCGCGGGCTGCGCCGGCTGGATGCTGCTGCCTCTCCTCTGGGAGCTCCTGCATCTCGACGAGGTGGAGGCTGCAGCATCTGAGCCCAGCTGTGGGGTGTGGGGCTGCGTCCCCTGCCCCGGGCTGCCTGGGGGCTCACAGCCCCGGAGAGAGGGGGAGCAGCCAGCAGCAACCCCCCCAGCCCGACTTTCTCTGCCCTCAGGACCCTGTTCTCCAAGTCCTGCTCTCTGCAGAATTAGAGGGATTCCAGCATTTCCCCAGCTGGGAGGAGGCAGGTGAGGCTCTGGGCTGCCCCAAGTGACCCCCCCTCTGGGGCTGGGGTCCCCCACGCTGCTGCTGAGCGGGGCTTGGGAAGATGAACCTGGCGGTCTGACCTTCCTCAGGCCCCGCAGCTGCAGCACAGGGGGCTGTGGGGGGCTGCGGGGTGCCATGGGGGACTGTGGGGTGCCGTGGGGGGCTGTGGGGGCTGTCTCCCGGGAAGGTGAGCAGGAGAGCGGGGTCACCCTGGGTGTGGGGATTTGTGGCGAGCCTTGGCTTAACTCTCTGTCCTGCTTCTCTGGCTCAGAGCGGTGCGGAGGAGCGGGGCTGGGGGGCAGCGGGGCAGCCCCCTTCACCAGCCCCAGCGAGAGCTCGCCGCTGCCCGCGGGGCTCATCCAGTGAGCTGAGGAGCCGCCTGGGACGTCCTCATGGCAGCATCTCCTCACCGGCGCCTGGCCTCTGATTGCGCCGGTCTGTACGTCCTGCGCCACGCAGAGCTGTGACACGCTGGTGACATCTGGCCAACAGCCTCCACGAGAGCTGCCTGCCCCAGTCCTGCCTCCCGGGGGGCTGGTGGGATGCCATCGGGGCTGGGACCATCCCCACATCCCATGGTGGGAGGCAGAGAAAGGCCAAGGACGGATGGTCCGTGGAAGGGATCAGAACCGTTCCCTATCACGGGCATTGGGAAAAAGCCATCCCTGCTCCTGGCCTTCCTCGCCCTCGAAGCTGCTGTCTTTTTTAAATCAAGTGGTTTAATTCTGATTTTAATTCTGGAGACTTTTCTTATTCTGGGACATACTGAACTCTGACGCAGAGCGTACTCTTGTCAAAGCGAGTTTGAAGGATGCTGGCGCTGCGCTCTGAGCCCAAGGGCACGCTGCGGCTCCCAGCCCCAGGCTGCTCGGAAATGAAAACCATCCCTGATTACACTCCTTTCTGATCCCTCGGGGTTTGTGGGTTTTTCTGCCAAATGCTGCGTCAGGCTGGGCTGGGCTGTCCCCCCCCCCCGTGGGTGCAGCCCCACGCCTGACTCCTGCCAAGCCCCAGAGGGGACAGGCACGGTGACAGCAGGTTGTGCTTGCCTGGTGTGGAGAGGGTGCAAAGAGCAAGAGTGCTGGCAGGGACCGGGCTGGGGACAGGGACCGGGCTGGGGACAGGGACCGGGCTGGGAACAGGGATGGGGCTGGGGACAGGGACCGGGCTGGGGGCAGGGACCGGGCTGGGG